>SJYD01056037.1:11219-32099 GCA_006408635.1 Nanger granti | reverse complement strand
TGGCCTCAGGAGAGGCCAGTCTTCTTGCCAGTTGCCATGCGCCTTTGGGGATTCCTCCCCAGTCATCGCCGAGTCCTCATTCCTCGTCTGGTGCTGAAGCTGGAAACTGAGTTTCCTCGCCCATGCTGAGATAAATCTTGGGGTTCCCATGGAGGCCCCACATGAAAGTCAGGCCTTGTCTTCTCTGGCGACGTACCCTTGAGGTTGCCTCTGCAGCAGCAGCAGCTGTGAAAGGATTCCTTTCGAGTGGACACCTGGAACTGTGACTTGACCTCGATTTACCACCCAGGTCTGTCACACATGCCAGTGTGTCTGGCTTCGAGTCTCAGGGTGACAGTCGACCCAGTGCAGGGCAGTCAGGTTCATCTGGAGTGAATGAGGTATTTGGGTGTTTTGGGGAATGGGAGTAAGATCCCTGATACTGCTCCCGACAGTCCTGGTTCGAGTGTCTCCTGNCACACATGCCAGTGTGTCTGGCTTCGAGTCTCAGGGTGACAGTCGACCCAGTGCAGGGCAGTCAGGTTCATCTGGAGTGAATGAGGTATTTGGGTGTTTTGGGGAATGGGAGTAAGATCCCTGATACTGCTCCCGACAGTCCTGGTTCGAGTGTCTCCTGTGAGATGTATAGGAAGTGCTGGGAAACTTTTCCCGACAGAGCAGGAAAGGGACGCTCAACTGGAGGTCAGCAGGAATACGAGACCGTTGGTCTTGCCCTCGAGTAAGGACAGGCGACGAGAGAAACTTCTTGAGTCACAGCGAGAAAGTGATCTACACTCTGCAGCTCCGAGAGAGAAGAGGTTCTTTCCCCCAATACAGCACAGCAGACGAGGTCCTTCCCCGCGTGCAAGGGAGAATCTTTTGGTTTTTCTCATGTTTTGGTGGGGTCTCCTCGAATTAAAAAGGGGAACACAGGGACTCGCCCCTTTGCACTCAGGTTTGGACAGTCTCCTTGCCAGTTGCCAGGCACCTCTGGGGATTCTTCCCTAATAGTCTCGTTGCTCAATCCTCGACTTTTGCTGAGGAAGGAGCCTCAGCTTTCCTCGACCGTCCTGACCTAGGTCTTGGTGTACCCCTGAGGGATCCACAGAGGAGAGAGGCTTCATCTCGCCTGGACACGTGCACGGCTACTTGCCTGACCAGCTGCAGCAGCAGTTTCAGACTTCATGTCGAGCGGACACTGGGATCTGTGGCTTGCTCTCGAGGCCCACAGTGATGTCACACGTGCAGGTGTCTCGGGGGTGGAACCTCGGGGTGACGGTCAAGGCAGTGCAGGGCAGACAGTTTTATCTGCAGTGGGCAAGGCATTTGTGGGTCTTGGAGAATGGTGGCCGAATCTCAGATGATCCTCCAGACTTTCCTACTGTGAGCACCTCCTTTTGGGATGTGATGGAAGCCAAGGACACCTTAGACTAAGGAGCAGGAAAAGGCACTATCATGTAGAGCTTAGGAGGAGCAAACTGGGCTCCTCTTGAGTCACAGAGGGTCCATTGGTGTTCCTCTAGGGTGCGACGGTTGTGGCCGGGAACTGTTTGTGTCTTAGCAAGGGAGTGAAGGAGTCCTTCGAGGTCCAAGAGGGAAGGGGTGATTTCCCACGTGACGCCGGACCAGATAAGGCTCTCACCCCGCCTGCAAGGGAGAAGCTTCTGGTATTTATCATGTTGCAGCGGGGTTTCTCGAGTTACGACGGGGAGCCCAAGGACGCGCCCCTGTGGCCTCAGGAGAAGACAGTCTCCGTGCCAGTTGACAGTCACCTTTGGGAATTCCTCTCCAATCTTTTCTGGGTGCCCTATCCTCGTCTTTTGCTGAGACCAGTGTCTGAGCTTCCCTGGACCGTCCTGACCTAGGTCTTGGGGGTTCCCCTGAGGTTCCAACATAGGAGACAGGCTTCATCTCACCTGGTCACATGCATAGCTACCTGCTTGATCAGCTGCAGCAGCAGTGTCAGGCTCCATGTCCAGCAAACAGAGGGATCTCTGGATTGCTCTCGAGGTCCAAAAGTGCTGTCTCAAGTGCCAGTGTGTCCTGCGTCGAACCTTGGAGTGACAGTTAATGTAGTGCGGGGCTGTCAAGTTCATCTGCAGTGGACAATGCATTTGCAGGTCTTGGTGAATGGTGGCCAAACCCCTGACACTCCTCCTGACTTTCCTGTTTCGAGCATCTCCTCTTGGTATTCGAGCCAAGCTCCAGGGAACCTTTCCCTAAGGGGTAGGAAAGGGGACGATCATCTAGATCTTAGCAGGGGCCAGAGGGATCTGCTAGGTAGCAGCGGATCCCTTTTGTTCCTCTCAAGTTAAGATGGGTAGGACGTGGAGATTCCTGGGTCACAGCAAGTGGTGAAAGAGGACTTCAAGGTCCAAAAGGGAAGGAGTGATTTCCCCAGAGATGCCGCAGTGGATAATGGCCTCGGCTCACTTGCAAGGAAGAAGCATCTGGTATTTCTCGAGTTGCAGCGAGTTTTCTCAAGTTACGACTGGGAGCCCTGGACCCGCCCCTGTGGCCTCAGGAGAGGCCAGTCTTCTTGCCAGTTGCCATGCGCCTTTGGGGATTCCTCCCCAGTTATCGCCGAGTCCTCAGTCTCCGTCTGGTGCTGAAGCTGGTACCTGAGCTTTCCTCGCCCATGCTGAGATAAATCTTGGGGTTCCCATGGAGGCCCCACATGAAAGTCAGGCCTTGTCTTGCCTGGCGACGTACACTTGCGGTTGCTTCTGCAGCTGCAGCAGCTGTGAAAGGATTCCCTTCGAGTGGACACCTGGAACTGTGACTTGACCTCGAGGAACCACCCCGGTCTGTCACACGTGCCAAATTGTCAGTCTTCGAGCCTCGGGGTGACAGTCGACCAAGTTCAGGGCAGTCAGGTTTATCTGGAGTGAACAAGGTATTTGGGTGTCTTGGCTAATGGAGGCAAGATCCCTGATGCTTCTCCCGACAGTCCTGGTTCGAGTGTCTCCTGTTGAGATGTGAAGGAATTGCTGGGAAACTTTTCTCGACAAAGTTGGAAAGGGACCCTCAACTGGAGCTCAGCAAGAATACTGGGGCTCCGTTACATTCATGGCGAGACCATTGGTGTTCCCCTTGAGTGAGGATGGGGGACGTGAGAAACTTCTTGGGTCACAGCGAGAAGGTGATCTACACTCTGCAGCTCCAAGAGAGAAGAGGTTCTTTCCCCCGATACAACACAGAAGACGAGGTCCTTCCCCGCTTGCAGGGGAGAATCTTGGTTTTTCTCAAGTTTTGAGGGAGTCCCCTCGAGTTACAACCGGGAACCCAGGGACTCACCCCTTTGCACTCAGGATTGGACAGTCTCCGTGCCAGTTGACAGGCGCCTCTGGAGATACTTCCCTAATGGTCTTGGTGCTCAGTCATTGACTTTTGCTGAGGCCGGAGCCTGAGCTTTCCTCGACGGTCATGACCTAGGTCTTGGTGTACCCCTGAGGGCCCACAGAGGAAACAGGCCTCATATCTCCTGGACACGTGCACTGCTACTTGCCTGACCAGCTGCAGCAGCAATGTCAGTCTCCATGTCTAGCGGACACAGGGATCTGTGGCTTGTCATCGAGGCCCAAAGTGCTGTCACACGTGCCGGTGTTTCGGGCGTCCAGCCTCTATGTGACTGTCAAGGCAGTGCAGGGCGTACCATCCATTTCTGTCACACTTGCCAGTGTGTCAGGCTTCGAGCCTCTGGGTGACAGTCGACCCAGTGCATGGCAGTCAGGTTCACCTGGAGTGAACGAGGTATTTGGGGGTCTTGGGGAATGGTGGAAAGACTCTGAGGCTGCTCCTGACGCTCCTGTTCGAGTGTCTCCTGTTGCGATGTGAGGGAAGAGCTGGGAACCCTTTCCCGAAAAAGCAGGAAATGGACCCACACCTGGATATCAGCAGGGATACTGGGGCTCCTTTGATTCCTGGCGGAACCCTCGGTTTTCCTCTCGAGTGAGGACAGACAGCGATAGAAACTTCTTCGGTCACAGTAAAAAGGTGAACGACACTCTTGAGGTCCGAGACAGAAGAGGTTCTTTCCCCAGAGACGCCACAACAGCCGAGGTCCTCACCCCGCTTGCAAGGGAAAATCTTTTGGTTTTTCTCAAGTTGTGGTGGGGTCCTCTCGAGTTAAAACGGGGAACACAGGGACTCGCCCCTGTGCACTCAGGATTGGAAAGTCTCCATGCCAGTTGCCAGGCGCCACTGGCGATTCTTCCCTAATCATCTCGGCGCTCTGTCCTCGACTTATGCTGAGGCTGGAGCCTGAGCTTTCCTCGACCGTCCTGACCTTGGTCTTGGTGGTCCCATGAGTGCCCCACAGTGGAGAGAGTCCTTGTCTCACCTGGACACGTTCATGGCTACTTGTTTTTCCAGCTGCAGCAGCAGTGTCAGTTTCCATGTCGAGCGGACACAGGAATCTGTGGTTTGCATAATAGGCCCAAAGTGCTGTCACACGTGCAGGTGTTTCGCCCATCGATCCTCCGGAAGACAGTCAAATCAGTGCAGAGCAGACAAGTTCATCTGCAGTGGGCAAGGCATTTCAGGGTCTTGGAGAATGGTGGCCGAAACCCAGATGCTCCTGCCGACTTTCCTACTGCGAGCACCACCTTTTGGGATGTGAAGGCAGCCCCAGGACACCTTATAATAAGGATCAGTAAAAGGGACTATCATCTAGAGCTTAGGAAGGTCAAACTGGGCTCCTCTTGAGTCGCAGCAGGTCCACTGGATTTCCTCTTGGGTGCGAAGGTTGTGGCTGGGAACTCTTTGTGTCACAGCAAGACAGTGAAGGAGCACTTCGAGGTCCAAGAGAGACAGGGTGATTTCCCACGAGACGCAGATCTGATAAGGGCCTAACCCCGCTTGCAAGGGAGAAGCTTCTGGTGTTTCTCGAGTTGAGGAGGGGTTTCTTGAGTTACAAAAGGGAGCCCAGTGACGCACCCCTGTCACTGGGGTACAGTCTCCGTGCCAGTTGCCAGTCACCTCTGTGAATTCCTCTCCATTCATCTCTAGCTCCCTGTCCTCGACTTGAGATGAGGCCAGTGCCTGAGCTTTCCTCGACTGTCCTGACCTAGGTCTTGGGGTTCCCCTGAGGCTCCCACAGAGGAGACAGGCTTCGTATCACCTGGACACATGCAGTGCTACTGGCCTGAACAGCTTCAGCAGCAGTGTCAGGCTCTATGTCGGGTGGACAGAGGTATCTGTGGCTTGCTCTCAAGGTCCAAATTGCTGTCACAGGTGCCAATGTGTCGTGGTCAAGCCTCGGGGTGACAGTCAAGGCGGTGTGGGGCTGTCAAGTTCATCTGCAGTGGACAAGGCATTTGGGGGACTTGGTGAATGGTGGCCGAACCTCTGATGCTGTTCCCTACTTTCCCGATCGAGCACCTCCTCTTGGTATTCGAGCGAAGCTCCAGGGAACATTTCTCTAAGTGGCATGAAAGGGGATGATCATCTGGAGCTTAGCAGGGGCAAACATGTCTCTGTTGAGTCGCAGCGATTTCCTTGTTGTTCCTGTCGAGTTGAGACGGGTAGGGTGGAGAAATTCCTGGGTGACGGCAAGGGGAGAAACGAGCCCTTCGAGGTTCAAGAGGGAAGGAGTGATTTTCCCAGATATGCCACCATGGATAAGGGCCTCATCCGGCTTGCAAGGGAGAATCTTCTGGTATTTCTCGAGTTGGGGCAGGGTTTCTCGAGTTACGACGGGGAGCCCATGGACCCGCCCCTGTGGCCTCAGGAGAGGCCAGTCTTCTTGCCAGTTGCCATGCACCTTTGCAGATTCCTCCCCAGTCAATCCCGAGTCCTCAGTCCTCGTATGGTGCTGAAGCTGGTACCTAAGCTTTCCTCGCCCATGCTTACATAAATCTTGGGGTTCCCTTGCAGCCCCCACAGGAAAATCAGGCCTCGTCTTGCCTGTAAACTTAGATTTGCACTTGCCTCTGCAACTGCATCAGCTGGGAAAGTCTCCCCGTACAGTGGACACAGGGATCTGTGACTTGATCACGAGGTATAATCCAGGTCTGTCACCCGTGCCACTGTGTCAGGCTTCGAGCCTCGGTGTGACACTCGACCCACTGCAGGGCATTCAGGTTCATTTGGAGTGAATTAGGTTTTGGGGGTCTTGGGGAATGGTGGCAAGAACCCTTATGTTGCTCCTGACCGTCCTGGTCGAGTGTCTCCTGTTGGGATGTGAGGGAAGAGCTGGGAACCCTTTCCCGACAGAGCAGGAAAGGGACCCTCATCTGGAGCTCAGCAGGGATATTGGGGTTCCTTTCCATTCCTAGCAGAACCCTCAGTTTTCCGCTCGAGTGAGGACGGGTGGCGATAGAAACTTCTTGGGTCACAGTAAGAAGGTGAACGACACTCTGGAGGTCTGAAACAGAAGAGGTTACCCCGAGATGCCTCAGCAGACGAGGTCCACACCCTGCTTGCAGGGGGGGATTTTTTGGTTTTTCTCAAGTTGTGGCGGGGTCCTCTCGAGTTACAACGGGGAACTCAGGGACTCGCACCTGTGCTCTCAGGATTGGACAGTCTCCGTGCCAGTTGCCAAGCTCCTCTGGGGATTCTTCCATAATCATCTCGGCGCTCAGTCTTCGACATATGCTGAGGCCGGAGCCTGAGCTTTCCATGACTCCTTGTGGCCGCAGGAGAGGTCAAGCTTCTTGCCAGTTGCCATGTGCCTTTGGGGATTCCTCCCGTCATCACTGAGTCCTCAGTCCTCGTCTGGTGTTGAAGCTGGTACCTGAGCTTTCCTCGCCCATGCTGACATAAATCTTGGGGTTCCCATGGAGCCCTCAAAGTAAAGTCAGGCCACGTCTTGCCTGTAGATGTAAAATTGTGCTTGCTTCCGGAGCTGCAGCAGCTGTGAAATGCTCCCCGTCGAGTGAAAACAGGGATCTGTGACTTGAACTCGAGATACCACCAGGGTCTGTCACACGTGCCAGTGTGTTAGGTCGAGCCTCGGGGTGACAGTCGACCCAGTGCATGGCAGTCAGGTTCATCTGGAGTGAACGAGGTATTTGGGGGTCTTGGTCGTCGAGTGGACACAGGGATCTGTGACTTGACCTCGAGGTAACACCCGGGTCTATCACACGTGTCAGTGTGTTAGGCTTCCAGCCTCAGGGTGACAGTCGACCCAGTGCAGGGCAGGAAGGTTCATCTGGAGTGAATGAGGTATTTGGGGGTCTTGGGGAATGGTGTCAATACCCCTGATGCTGCTCCCCACAGTCCTGGTTCGATTGTCTCCTGTTGCGATGTGAGGGAGGTGCTGGGAACCCTTTCCCGTCAGAGCAGGAAAGGGCCCCTCATCTGGAGCTCAGCAGGGATACTGGGGCTCCTTTACATTCTTGGTGGGACCCTCGGTGTTCCCNATGCTGCTCCCCACAGTCCTGGTTCGATTGTCTCCTGTTGCGATGTGAGGGAGGTGCTGGGAACCCTTTCCCGTCAGAGCAGGAAAGGGCCCCTCATCTGGAGCTCAGCAGGGATACTGGGGCTCCTTTACATTCTTGGTGGGACCCTCGGTGTTCCCTTCGAGTGAGGATGGGCGGAGCGAGAATCTTCTTGGGTCACTGCAAGAAGGTGAACGACACTTTGGAGGTCAGAAAGAGAAGAGGTTCTCTCCCTCGAGACACCACAACAGACAAGGTCCGCATTCCGCTTGCAGGGGAGAATCTGCTGGTTTTTCTCAAGTTGTAGCATGATCCTCTCGAGTTACAACGGGGAACCAAGGGACTCGCGCTTGTGCACTCAGGATTGGACAGTCTAGGTGCCAGTTGCCAGGCGGCTCTGGGGATTCTTCCCTAATCATCTGGGAGCTCAGTCCTAGACTTTTGCTGAGGCCGGAGCCTGAGATTTCCTAGAAAGTCCTGACCTAGTTCTTGGTGTACCATGGAGGTTCCCACAGTGGAGACGGGCCTCGTATCTCCTGGACACGTGAACGGCTACTTGCCTAACCAGCCGCAGCAGCAGTGTCAGGCTCCATATCGAACGGACACAGGGATCTGTGGTTTGCACAATAGGCCCAAAGTGCTGTCACACGTGCAGGTGTTTCGAGCGTCCAGCCTTGGGATGACAGTCATGGCAGTGCAGGGCAGACAGGTTCATCTGCAGTGGACAAGGCATTGGGGGGTCTTGGAGAATGGTGGCCGAACTCTAGATGCTCCTCCCGACTTTCCTACTGCGAGCACATCCTTTTGGGATGCGACAGAAGCCCCAGGACACCTTATATTAAGGAGCAGGAAAAGGGACTATCATCTAGAGCTTAGCAAGAGTAAACTGGGCTCTACTTGAGTCACAGCGGGTCCACTGGGGTTTCTCCTGCGTGCGACGGTTGTGGCCGGGACCTCCTTGTGTCACAGCAAAGGAGGGAAGAACCCTTCGAGGTCCAAGAGGGAAGGGGTGATTTCCCACGAGACACCGGGTCAGATAAGGGCGTCACTCGCTTGCAAGGGAGAAGCTTCTGGTGTTTCTCGAGTTGTGGCCTGGTTTCTCGAGTTACGACGGGGAGACCAGGGACCCGCCCCTGTGGCTGCAGGAGGGGACAGTCTCCATGTCAATTGCCAGTTAGGTTAGGTCTGGGGATTCCTCTCCAATCGTCACTGGGGGCCCTGTCCTCGACTTGTGCTCAGGTCAGTGCCTGAGCTTCCCTCCACCGTCGGGACGTAGGTCTTAAGGGTTCCCCTGTGGCTTCCACAGAGGAGACAGGCTTCGTCTCACCTGGGCACGTGCACGGCTACTTGCCTGACCAGGTGCAGCAGCAGTGTCAGGCTCCAGGTCGAGCGGACAGAGGGGTCTGTGGCTTGCTTTCGAGGTCCAAAGTGCTGTCACACGTGCCAGTGTGTCGTGCGTCGAGCCTCGGGGTGACAGTCAAGGCAGTTTGGGGCTGTCAAGTTCATCTGCAGTGGACAAGGCCTTTTGGGGTTTTGGGCAATGGTGGCCGAATCCCTGATGTTCCTCCCCACTTTCCTGTTTTGAGCAGATCCTTTTGGTATTCGTGCGAAGCTCCAGGGAACATTTCCTTAAGGGGCAGGAAAGGGAATGGTCATCAGGAGCTTAGGAGGGGCAAACATGTCTCTGTTGAGTCGCAGCGGTTCCCTTGTTGTTCCTGTTGACTTGAGACGGGTAGGACGGAGAAATTTCTTGGTGACAGCAAGGGGAGAAACGAGCCATTCGAGGTTCAAGAGGGAAGGAGTGATTTTCCCAGAGATGCCACCATGGATAAGGGCCTCATCCGGCTTGCAAGGGAGAATCTTCTGGTATTTCTCGAGTTGGGGCAGGATTTCTCGAGTTACGATGGGGAGCCCATGGACCCGCCCCTGTGGCCTCAGGAGAGGCCAGTCTTCTTGCCAGTTGCCATGCACCTTTGCAGATTCCTCCCGAGTCAATCCCGAGTCCTCAGTCCTCGTCTGGTGCTGAAGCTTGTACGTAAGGTCTCCTCGCCCATGCTTACATAAATCTTGGGGTTCCCTTGCAGCCCCCACAGGAAAATCAGGCCTCGTCTTGCCTGGAAACTTAGATTTGCACTTGCCTCTGCAACTGCATCAGCTGTGAAAGTCTCCCCGTACAGTGGACACAGGGATCTGTGACTTGATCACGAAGTACAACCCAGGTCTGTCACCCGTGCCACTGTGTCAGGCTTCGAGCCTCGGTGTGACACTCGACCCAGTGCAGGGCATTCAGGTTCATCTGGAGTGATCTAGGTTTTTGGGGGTCTTGGGGAATGGTGGCAAGAACCCTTATGTTGTTCGTGACCGTCCTGGTTCGAGTGTCTCCTGTTGGGATGTGAGGAAATTGCTGGGAACCCTTTCCCAACAGAGCAGGAAAGGGCTCCACATCTGGAGCTCATCTGGGATTATGGAGCTTCTTTACATTCATGCGGGACCCTCGATGTTCCCCTCGAGTGAGTATGGGCGGCGGGAGAAACTTTTTGTTTCACAGCAAGGAGGCGAACGACACTATGGACTTCCAAGAGAGAAGAGGTTCTTTCCCTCGAGACGCCACAGAAGCCGAGGTCCTGACCCCGCTTGCAGGGAAGAATGTTTTGGTTTTTCACAAGTTGTGGCAGAGTCCCCTGGAGTTACAACGGGGAACCCAGGGACTCGCCCCTGTGCACTCAGGATTGGACAGTCTCCATGCCAGATGCCAGGCGCCTCTGGGGATACTTCCCTAATCGTCTCGGTGCTCAGTCCTCGACTTTTTCTGATTCCAAGGCTGAGCTTTCCTTGACCGTCCTGACCTAGGTCTCAGTGTACTACTGAGGGCACCACAGAGGAGACAGACCTCGTCTCTTGTGGACACGTGCACGGGCACTTGCTTGACCAGCTGCAGCAGCAGTGACAGGCTCAATATCGAGGGAACACAGGGATGTGTGGCTTGCCCTCGAGGTCCAAATTGCTGTCACACATGCAGGTGTTTTGTGCATCAAACTTCCGGATGACAGTCAAGTCAGTGCTGGGCAGACAGGTTCATCTGCAGGGGGCAAGGCATTTGGGGGTATTCGAGAATGGTGGCCGAAACCCAGATGCTCCTCCCGACTTTCCTACTGCGAGCACCTCCTTTTGGGATGGGATGGAAGCCCCAGGACACATTATACTAAGAGGCGTAAAAGGGACTATCATCTAGAGCTTAGCAAGATCAAACTGGGCTCCAGTTGAGTCTCAGCGGGACCACTAGGGTTCCTCTTGAGTGAGAAGGTTCTGGCCGGGAATTCCTTGTGTCACAGCTAGGAGGGAAGGAGCACTTCGAGGTCCAAGAGGAAAGGGGTGATTTCCCACGAGACGCCAGATCAGATAAGGGACTCACCTCGTTTGCAAGGCAGAAGCTTCTGGTGGTTCTCCAGTTGGAGCGTGGTTTCTCGAGTTACAAGTGGGAGCCCAGGGACACGCCCCTGTGGCCTCAGGAGAGAACAGTCTCCTTGCCAGTTGCCAGTAACCTCTGTGGTTTCCTCTCCAATAGTCTATGGGGGCCCTGTCCTCGACTTATGCTGAGGGCAGTGCCTGAGCTTCCATCCACCGTCCTGACCTAGGTCTTGGGGTTCCCCTGAGGCTCACACAGAGGAGACAGGCTTCGTCTCACCTGGACACGTGCACGGCTACTTGCTGACAAGCTTCAGCAGCAGTGTCAAGCTCCATGTCGAGCCAACAGAGGGATTTGTGGCTTGCACTCGAGGTCCAAATTACTGTCACAAGTGCCAGTGTGTCATGCTTAGAGTCTCGGGGTGACATTCAAGGCGGTGTAAGGCTGTCAAGTTCATCTGCAGTGGACAAGGCATTTTGGGGACTTGGTGAATGGTGGCTGAATCCCTGATTGGCTTGCTCTCGAGGTCCAAATTACTGTCACAAGTGCCAGTGTGTCATGCTTAGAGTATCGGGGTGACATTCAAGGCGGTGTAAGGCTGTCAAGTTCATCTGCAGTGGACAAGGCATTTTGGGGACTTGGTGAATGGTGGCTGAATCCCTGATGCTCCTCCGGACTTTCCCGATCGAGAACCTCCTCTTGGTATTCAAGCAAAGCTCCAGGGACCTTTGCCTAAGGGGCAGGAAAGGGGATTATCACCTGGAGCTTAGCAGGTGCAAACAGGTCTCTGTTGAGTCGCAGCAGACCCCTTGTTGTTCTTCAGGAGTTGAGAGGGGTAGGGCGGGGAAATTTCTGGGTCAGAGGAAGGGTGGGAAAGAGTCCTTCGAAGTCCAAAGGGAAGGAGTGATTTCACCAAGAGGCCGAAGTGGATAAGTGCCTCACCCCGCTTTCAAGGGAGTAGCTTCTGGTATTTCTCGAGTTGAGGCGAGGTTTCTTGATTTATGACGGGGAGCCCATCGACCCGCCTCTGTGACCTCAGGAGAGGACAGTCTCCGTGCCAGTTGCCATGCACTTTGAGGATTCCTCCCCAGTCATGCCCGAGTCCTCAGTCCTCATGTGGTGCTGAAGCTAGTACCTGAGCTTTCCTCGCCCATGCTGACAGAAATCTTGGGGTTCCCATGGAGCCCCCACAGGAAAGTCAGGCCTTGTCTTGTCTGGAGACGTACACTTGCGCTTGACTCAGCAGCTTCAGCAGCTGTGAAAGCCTCCCCGTCGAGTGGACACAGCGATCTGTCACTTGACCTCGAGATAACAGCCTGGTCTGTCACACGTGCCAGTGTGTCAGGACTCGAGCCTCGGTGTGACAGTCGACACAGTGCAGGGCAGTCAATTTCATCTTGAGTGAACGAGGTATTTGGGTGTCTTGGGGAATGGTGGCAAGACCCATGATGCTGCTCTCAACAACCCTGGTTAGAGTGTCTCCTGTTGGGATGTGAGGGAAATGCTGGGAATCCTTTCCCGACAAAGCAGGAAAGGGCCCCTCATATTTAGCTCAGCATGGATACTGGGGCTCCTTTACATTCATGGCAGGACCCTCGGTGTTCCCCTCGAGTGATTACGGGCTGCGTGAGAAACTTCTTGGGTCACAGCAACAAGGTGAAAGACACTTTGGAGGTCAAGAGAGAACAGGTTCTTTCCCCCGAGAAGCCCCAGCAGACGAAGTCCTCAACCCGCTTGCAGGGGAGAATCTTTTGGTTTTTCTCAAGTTGTTGGGAACTCCTCTCGAGTTACAACGGGGAACCCAGGGGCTCGCACCTGTGCACTCAGGATTGGGCAGTCTCCGTGCCAGTTGCCAGGCGCATCTGGGATTCTTCTCTAATAGTCTCGGTTCTCAGTCCTCGACTTTTGCTGAGGCCGGAGTCTGAGCTTTCCTCGACCTTCGTGACCTAGGTCTTGGTGTACCCCTGAGGGCCCCACAGAGGAGACATGCCTCGTCTCGCCTGGACACGTGCACAGCTACTTGCCTGACCAGCTGCAGCAGAAGTGTCAGGCTTCATGTCGAGCAGACACAGAGTTCTGTGGCTTGCCCTCGAGGCCCAAAGTGCTGTAACACGTGCAGGTGTTTCTGGCGTGGAGTCTAGAGGTGAGAGTCAAGGCAGTGCAGAGCAAACAGGTTCATCTTCAATGGACAAGGCATTTGGGGGTCTTGGAGAATGGTGGTCGAAACCCAGATGCTCCACCCGACTTTCCTAATGTGAGCACCTACTTTTGGAATGCGATGGCAGCCCCAGGACACCTTATACTAAGGAGCAGGAAAAGGGACTATCATCTAGAGCTTAGCAAGGTCAAAGTGGGCTCCTCTTAAGTCTCAGCGGGTCCACTGGGGTTCCACTTGGGTGCGACGGTTGTAGCCGGGAACTCCTTGTGTCACAGCAAGGGAGTGAAGGAGCCCTTCGAGGTCCAAGAGTGAAGGGGTGATTTCCCACGAGACGCCGGATCGGATAAGGGCCTCACCCCGCTTGCAAAGGAGAAGCTTCTGGTGTTACTGGAGTTGTGGCAGGGTTTCTCGAGTTATCACGGGGAGCCCAGGGACACGCCCCTGTGGCCTCAGGAGAGGACAGTCTCCGTGCCAGTTGCTAGTCACCTCTGGAGATTCCTCCCCAAACGTCTCTGTGTGCCCTGTCCTCCACTTGTGGTGAGGCCAGTGCCTGAGCTTCCCTCTACAGTCCTGACCTAGGTCTTGGCGGTTCCCCAGAGGATCCAACAGAGAAGACAGGATTCGTCTCACGTTGACAGGTTCACGGCTACTTGACGGAACACCTGTAGCAGCAGTGTCATACTCCATGTCAAGAAGACAGAAGGATCTGTGGCTTGCTCTCGAGTTCCAAAGTGCTGTCACACGTGCCAGTGTGTCGTGCGTCGAGCCTCGGGGTGACAGTCACGGCACTGCGGTGCAGTTTAGTTCATCTGCAGTGGACAAGGCATTTGCGTGTCTTGGTGAATGGTGGCCGAACCTCTGAGGATCCCCCCGACTTTTCTGTTGCGAGCAACTCCTCTGGGTATTCGAGCGAAGCTCCAGGGAACCTTTCTCTAAGGGGCAGGAAAGGGGACAATAATCTGGAGCTTAGCAGTGGAAAACAGGGCTCTGTTGAGTCACAGGAGATCTCTTGTTGTTCCTCTCGAGTGGAGACCGGTAGGACGGGGAAATTCCTAGGTCACATCAAGGGGGTGAAAGAGCCCTTCCAGGTCCGAGAGGCAAGGAATGATTTCCCCAGAGATGCTGCAGTGGATAAGGACCTCACCCCGCTTGCAAGGGAGAAGCTTCTCGTATTTCTCGAGTTGTTGTGGGGTTTCTCGAGTTACGACGGGGAGCCCATAGACCCGCCCCTGTGGCCTCAGGAGAGGCCAGTCTTCTTGCCAGTTGCCATGCACCTTTGGGGATTCCTCCCCAGTCATCGCCGAGTCCTCAGTCCTCGTCTGGTGCTGAAGCTGGTACCTGAGCTTACCTGGCCCATGCTGACATAAATCTTGGGGTTCCCATGGAGCCCCCACAGGAAAGTCAGGCCTCGTCTTGCCTGCAGACATACACTTGCGCTTGCCTCTGCAGCTGCAGCAGCTGTGAAAGTCTCCCCATCGAGTGGACACAGGGATCTGTGCCTTGACCTCCAGGAAACACCCAGGTCTGTCACACGTGCCAGTGTGTCAGGATTCGAGCCTCGGGGTGACAGTCGACCCAGTGTAGGGCAATCAGGTTCATCTGGAGTGAACGAGGTATTTGGGGGTCTTGGGGAATGGTGGTAAGACCCGTGATGGTGCTCCTGACAGTCCAGGTTCGAGTGTCTCCTTTTGGGATGTGAGGGAAATGCTGGGAACCCTTTCCCAACAGAGCAGGAAAGGGCCCGTCCTTTGGAGCTCAGCAAGGATACTGGGGCTTCTTTCCATTTATGGAGGGACCCTCGTTGTTCCCCTCGAGTGAGGATGGGCTGCGCAAGAAACTTCTTGGGTCACAGCAAGGAGGTGAAGGACACTTTGGAGGTCCAAGAGAAAAGAGGTTCTTTCCCCCAAGACGCCACAACAGACGAGGTCCTCACCCCGCTTGCAGGGGAGAATCTTTTGGTTTTTCTCAAGTTGTGGAGGGGTCCTCTTGAGTTAAATCAGGGAACCAAGGGAAGCGCACCTGTTACCTCAGGAGAGGACAGTCTCCGTGCCAGTTGGCAGTCACATCTCGGGATTCCTCCCCAATCGTCTCAGTGTGTCCTGTCCTGGACTTGTGCTGAAGCCAGAGCCTGAGCTTCCCTCGACCATCCTGACCTAGATCTTGGGGTTACCCAGAGGCTCCACAGAGGAGATAGGCTTTGTCTCACCTGGACACGTGCAGGGCTGCTTGCCTGACCAGCTGCAGCAACAGTGTCAGGCTCCATGTCGAGCGGATAGAGGGATCTGTGGCTTGCTCTCTAGGTCCAAAGTGCTGTCACACGTGCAGGTGTTTCGGGAGTCGAGCCTCTGGATGTCAGTCAAGGCAGTGCAGGGCAGACAGGTTCATCTACAATGGACAAGGAATTTGGGCATCTTGGCGAATGCTGGACGAACCCCAGATGCTCCTCCCGACATTCCTACTGCGAGTACCTCCTTGTGGAATGCGACGGAAGGCACAGGACACCATAGACCAAGGAGCAGGAAAAGGGACTGTCATCTAGAGCTTAGCAGGGACAAACTGTGCTACTCTTGAGACCCAGTGGTTCCATTGGGGATCCTCTTGGGTGCGACGGTTGTGGCCAGAAACTCCTTGTGTCACAGCAAGGGAGTGAAGTAGCCCTCCGAGGTCTAAGAGGGAAGGGGTGATTTCCCACGAGACGCCTGGATCGGATAAGGGCCTCACTGCGCTTGCAAGGGAGAAGATTCTGATTTTTCTCGAGTTGCGGCAGGATTTCTCGAGTTATGACGGGGAGCCCATGGTCGCTCCCCTGTGGCCTCAGGAGAGGACAATCTCCCTGCCAGTTGCCCGTCACCTCTGGGAATTCCTCCCCATTAGTCTCTGTTGCCCTGTCCTCGACTTGTGCTGATGCCAGTGCCTGAGATTCCCTCGACCGTCCTGACCTAGGTCTTGGGGGTTTCCCTGAGACACCACAGAGGATACAGTCTTCGTCTCACCTGGACACGTGCATGGGTACTTGCCTGATCAGCTGCAGCAGCAAGGTCAGGATCCATGTTGAGTGGACACAGGGATCTGTGGCTTGCCCTTGAGGCCCAAAGTGCTGTCACACGACAGGTGTTTTGGGCGTCGAGCCTCGGGGTGACATTCAAGACAGTGCAGGGGAGACAGGTTCATCTGCTGTGGAAAAGGCATTTGGGGGTCTTGGAGTATGGTTGCCAAACCCCAGATGCTCCTCCCGACTTTCCTACTGCGAGCACCTCCTTTTGGGATGGACGGTAGCCCCAGGACACGTTATACAAACAGCAGGAAAAGGGACTATCATCTAGAGCTTAGCAGGAGCAAACTGGGCTCCTCTTCAGTCACAGCGGGTACACTGGGGTTCCCCTAGGGTGCGACTGTTTTGCCTCTGAACTCCTTGTGTCACAGCAAGGGAGTGACGGAGCCCTTCGAGGTCCAAGAGGGAAGGGGTGATTTCCCACCAGACACCGGATCGGATAAGGGCCTCACGCCGCATCCAAGGGAGAAGCTTCTGGTGTTTATCGGGTTGTGGTGTGGTTTCTCGAGTTACTACGGGGAGCCCAGGGACCCGCCCCTGTGGCCTCAGGAGAGGACAGTCTCCGTGCCAGTTGCCAGTCATCTCTGGGATTCCTCTCCAATAGTCTCTCGGAGCCCTGTATTCGACTTGTGCTGAGGCCAGTGCCTGAGCTTCCCTGGACCCTCCAGACCTAGGTCTTGGGGGTTGCCCTGTGGCTCGCACAGAGGAGACAGGCTTCAGCTCACTTGGACAAGTGCACGTCTACTTGCTTGACCAGCTGCATCAGCAGTGTCAGGCTCCATGTCGAGCAGACAGAGTGATCTGTGGCTTGCTCTGGAAGTCCCAAGTGCTGTCACACGTGCCAGTGTATAGTGCGTCAATCCTCGGGGTGACAGTCAAGGAACTGTGGGGCTGTCAAGTTCATCTGCATTGGACAAAGCATTTGGGTGTCGTGGTGAATGGTTCGGAAACCCTGATGCTCCTTCCCAGTTTCCTGTTGCGAGCACCTTTTTTTGGTATTCGAGCAAAGCTACAGGGAACCTTTCCCTAAGGGGCAGGAAAGGGGACGGTCATCTGGAGCTTAGCAGGTGCAAACAGGGCTCTGTTGTGTCGCAGTGGATCCCTTGTTGTTCCTCTCTAGTTGAGACGGGTAGGGCGATTAAATTCCTGGGTCACAGCAAGGGGAGGATAGAGCCCTTCAAGGTCCAATAGGGAAGGAATGATTTCCCCAGATGCTGCAGTGGATAAAGGACTCACCCCGCTTGCAAGGGAGAAGCTTCTTGTATTTATCGGGTTTGGGCGGGGTTTCTCGAGTTACGATGGTGAGCCCATGGACCCGCCCCTGTGGCCTCAGGAGAGGCCAGTCTCCTTGCCAGTTGCCATGCGCATTTGAGGATTCCATCCCAGTCATCGCCATCTCCTCAGTCCTCGTCTGGTGCTTAATCTGGTACCGGAGCTTTCCTCGCCCATACTGACAGAAATTTGGGGGTTCCCATGGAGCCCTCACAGGAAAGTTAGGCCTCGTCTTGCCTGCAGACGTGCACTTGAGCTTGCCTCCGCAGCTGCAGCAGCTGTGAAAGGCTCCCTGTCTAGTGGACACAGGGATCTGGGACTCTACCTCGAGGTACAATACGGGTCTGTCACACGTGCCCGTGTGTCAGGCTTCGAGTCTCGAAGTAACAGTCGACCCAGTGCAGGGCAGTCAGCTTCATGTGGAGTGAACGAGGTTTTTGGGCGTCTTGGGGAATTGTGGAAAGACCCCTGATGCTGCTCTGACAGTCCTGGTTCCATGTCTCCTGTTGGGATATGAGGGAAGTGCTGGTAAACCTTTCCCTACAGAGCAGGAAATGGGCCCTCATCTCGACTTCAGCAGGGATACTGGGGGGCTTTACATTAATGGCAGGACCCTCGGTATTCCCCTCGAGTGAGGAGGGGCAGCGAGAGAAATTTTTTGGGTCACAACAAGAAGGCGAACGACACTCTGGAGGTCCAAGAGAGAAGAGGACCCTCGACACACCACAGCAGACGAGGTCCTCACTCCGCTTGCAGGGGAGAATCTTTTCGTTTTCTCAAGTTATGGCGGGGTCCTCTCGAGTTACAATGGGGAACACAGTGACTCTCCCCTGTGCACACAGAATTGGACAGTCTCCGTGTCAGTTGCCAGGCACCTATGGGGATTCGTCCCTAATCATCTCGGTGCTCAGTCCTCGACTTTTGCTGAGGCCGGAGCCTGAGCTTTCCTCGACCATTCTGATCTAGGTCTTGGTGTACCCTTGAGGGCCCCACAGAGGAGACAGGACTCGTCTCGCCTGGACACGTTCATGGCTACTTGCCTGACCAGCTGCAGCAGCAGTGTCAGGCTCCATGTCGAGCAGACAAAGGATTCTATTGCTTGCCCTCAAGGCCCAAAGTGCTCTCACACGTGCAGGTGTTTCGGGCGTCGAGCCTCCGGATGGCACTCAAGGAAGTGCAAGGAATACAGGTTCATGTACAGTGGACAAGGCATTTGGGGGTCTTGGCGAATGGTGGCCGAACCTCAGATGCTCCTTTCGACTTTCCTGCTGGGAGCACCTTCTTTTGGGATGTGAGGGAAACCCCAGGACATCTTAGAATAAGGAGCAAGAAAAGGGACTATGATCTAGAGCTTAGCAGGGGCAAACTGGGCTCCTCTTGAGTCACAGCAGGTCCACTGGAGTTCCTATTGGGTGCGACTGTTGTCGCCAGGAACTCCTTGTGTCACAGCAAGGGAGTGAAGGAGCCTTTCGAGGTCCAAGAGGCAGGGGGTGATTTTCCACGCGACGCCGGATTGGATAAGGGCCTCACCCCGCTTGCAGGGGAGAAGCTTCTGGTATTTCTCGAGTTTCGGCTGGGTTTCTCGAGTTTCGATAGGGAGATCAGGGATTTGCCCCTGTGGCCTAAGGAGAGGACAGTCTTCGTGCCAGGTGACGGTCACCTCGGCGAATTCCTTCCCAATCGTCTCTGGGTGCACAGTCATCGAATTGTGCTGAGGCCAGTGCCTGAGCTTCCCTCGACCATCCTGACCTATTTCTTAGGGGTTCCCCTGAGGCTCCCGCAGAGGAGACAGCGTTCCTCTCACCTGGACACGTGCACTGGTACTTGCCTGACCAGCTGCAGCAGCAGTGTCAGGCACCATTTCGAGTGGACAGAGGGATCTGTGGCTTGCTCTCGAGGTCCAAAGTGCTGTCACATGTGCCAGTGAGTCGTGCGTCGAGTCTCGGGGTGAAAATCAAGGCAGTATGGGGCTGTCAACTTCATCTGCAGTGGACAAGGCATTGCCCCCAACGTGCCACAGGGCTGTCACACTTGCCAGCTAGGCTTGAGTCGATCCTAGGGGTGAGAGTCGAGTCAGTTCAGGGCATTCAGGTTCATCCGGAGTGGACTAAGGCATTTGGGGGTCTTGGGGAATGGTGCTACGACCCATGGAGTTCTGACCGAGTTTCCTGGTTCGAATGCCACTTTCAGATGCAAGGGAAGTGAGGGAAACCTTTCTCAACAAAGCAAGGAAAGGGAACATCATCTGGAAATAAGCAGGGTAAAACGGAGCTGCCTTGAGTCACGGCAAAACCCTCAGTGTTCCTCTTGAGTGGGGAAAGGTGGGTCAGGGAACTACGTGGGTCACAGCAAGGGTGTGAAGGAGCCTTTCTAGGTGAAAGAGGAAAGGGGTGACTTCCCCAGAGACGCCACAGTGGAAAAGGGCCTCAACCTGCATGCAGGGAAGACGCTCTTGATTTTTCTTTTGTTTCGGTAGGATCCTATTGAGTTCAAGCGGACCCCAGCGACCCGCCCCTGTGGTCTCTGGTGAGGCCAGTCTGGGTGCACGTTGCGAGAGGCCTCTGGGGTTTCATCTCCAGTCGACGCCGAGTCCTCAGTCTTCTTATGGAGTTGAGGCCGGAGTCCGAGCTTTCCTCGCCCATGCTGACTTGAATTTGGGGTTCCCTGGAGCCTCCACAGGGGTGTGATTCTTCTTCTTGCGTGTAGACGTGTACGCCACGTTCCTTCTGAGCCTCAGCAGCAGTATCAGGCTTCCCGTCAAGCGGACACAGGGATCTGTGGCTTGCCCTCGAGATGCCATAGTGCTGTCACGTGTGCAAGAGTGACGTGAGTTGATCATCGGGGTGATATTCCAGGCAGCGCAGGTCAATCGGGTTCATCTGGTGTGGAATGAAGCTTTTGGGGGACTTGGGAAACGGTAGAACGAGGCCTGGAGTTCTTCGTCACACTCCACGGGTGAGCATCTGCTCTTTGAATGCGAGGGTAGGACGTTGAATCCTTTCCCGATATAGGACGGAAAGTGACCCTCATCTGGAGCTTAGGAGAGGAACACTGGGCACCTCTTGAGACGCGGCAGGATCCTCGATGTTCCTCTCGAAGTGAAGGGTGGTTCGGGGAACTTCGTGGGGCATAGCAAGTGTGTGAAGGAGCCTTTTGAGGTCCAAGAGGAAAGGGGTGATTTCCCCCAAGAGGACACGAAGCACAAGGGCCTCACTTGCTGCAGCAGAGAAGCTGCTTGTTTTCCCAAATTGCAGAAGGATTTCCTCTCGAGTTACTACAGGGACACGAGGGACACGCCCCTGTGGCCTCAGGAAATGCCAGTCTCCAAGTGAGTTGCGATGGTCCTCTGGCGATTCTGCGTCAGTTGGCGCCGTATCATCTGTCCTCGTCTGGAGCTGAGGCCAGAGCCTGAGCTTTTCTGGCCCGTGATGACATGGGGCTTGGGGTATCCCTGGAGCCTTCACAACGGAGTCAGGTCTCGTCTCGTGTGGAGATGGTTACGGCCACTTTCCTCCCGAGCTGCAGCATGAGTGTCAGGCTCCACATTGAGTGGACACAGGGATTTGTGTCTTGCCCTGTATTTGTCACGTGGCAGTCAAATATGCCAGCGTGGTGTGAGTCGATCCTATGG
>SJYD01056037.1:828-11174 GCA_006408635.1 Nanger granti | reverse complement strand
TCAGGCTCCACATTGAGTGGACACAGTGATTTGTGTCTTGCCCTGTATTTGTCACGTGGCAGTCAAATATGCCAGCGTGGTGTGAGTGGAACCTATGGTGACAGTCGAGGCAGTGCAGGGCAATCAGTTTTATCTGGAGTGGACTGCGGCATTTGGGGTCTTGGCAAATGGTGGCACGACCCCTGGAGTCCCCTCCCGTTTCTTGGTTAAGTGCCTACTCTTGGGATGCGAGGGGAGCACTGGGAATACTTTCCCCACAGAGCAGTGAAAGGTACCCTCATCTGAAGCTTAGCAGGGGAAATCGGGCATCCTCTTGGTTTTTCTGAATTGCGGCGGGGTCCTCTCTAGTAACAAGTGTGGACCCAGGAAACCACCCCTGTGGCCGAAAGAGAGGCCATTTTCTGTGGGAGTTGCGAGGGTCCTCTCGGGATTCCTTCCCAGTTGGTGGCGGGACCCTCGGTGTTCTGCTCGAGTGGGGTCGTATGTGTTGGGGAACTTCGTGGGTCACAGCAAGAGTGTGAAGCATCCTTTCTAGGTCCAAGAAGGAAGGGGTGATTTCCCCTGAGACGCTGCAGTGGAAAAGGTCCTGACTGAACTTGCAGGGGAAAAGCTGTTGGTTTTTGTCTAGTTGCAGCAGGGTCTTTCGTGTTTTATCAGGGCCCCAGGGACCTGCTCTGTGGCCTCAGGAGAGGCTAGTCTTTGTGCGACTTGGGAGGGCCCTCTCGGGGTTCCTACCCAGTCGGTGCTGGGTCATCAGTCCTCGTCTGGAGTTGAAGCCTGAGCTTGAATTTCCTCGCCCGTGCTGACATGTGTCTTGGTGTTTACCTGGAGTCTCCACACAGGAGTCAGGCCTCGTCTCACAGGGAGCCAGTGCATGTTTGTTTTCCTCCCTAGCTGCAGCAGCAGTGTCAGGCTCCCCGTCAATCGGACCTAGGGATCTCTTTCTTACCCTCAAAGTAACCCAGGGCTGTCACACGTGCCAGCGTGTCGAGAGTCCATTGTTGCGGTCACATTCGAGGCATTGCAAGGCAGTCAGGTTCATCTAGAGTGGATGAGGCATTTGGGGGTCTTGGAGAATGGTGGCACGATCCCTGGTGTTCCTCCCAACTCTTCTGGTGCGAGCTCATCCTCTTGGGATACAAAGGCAGCGACGGGAATCCTTTCCCTTCAGAGCAGGGAAATGGACCCACATCTGGAGTTGAGAAGGGAAAAACGGGGCTCCTCTTGACTCGCGGTTATACCCTCGGTGTTCCTCTCGAGGGGGAACGGTTGTGTCGGGGAAAATTGTCGCTCACAGAAAGGGTGTGAATCAGATTTTCAAGGTCTAAGAGGGAAGGGGTGACTTTCCCCAAGGCGCCATAGCGGAGAAAGGCCTGACTCTCCGGCAGGGAAGTAGCTTCTGATTTTTCTCGAGTTGTGGATGGATCCTCTCGAGTTAATCCAGGAACCACTGAGATCTGCCCCTGTGGCCTCCAGAGAGGCCAGTAACCGTGCGAGGGGCCTCAAGGGATTTCTTCCCCATAGACCTAAAGTTGGCATCCTCCTCCTGATTAGAGGCAGATCGTGAACTTCCCTTTTCTGTGCAGACATGGGTCTGTGGGTTCCCGTGGAGAACACACAGGGGTGTCAGGCCTCATCTTACATGGAGACGTGTATGGTCGCTTTCCTCCCAAGCGGAAGTAGCAGTGTCACTCTCCGCTTCTAGCAGACACAGGGAACTGTGTCTTCCCTTTAAGGTACCCCAGGGCTGTCATACGTTCCAGCGTGGTGTGAATCGAACCTCAGTGTGACAATCGAGGCAGTGCAGGACACTCATTTTCATCTGGAGTGGACGAGGCATTCTGGAGTATTGGGGAATGGTGGCACGACCCCTGGTGTGTCCTCCGACTCCCCTGTGGCAAGCACCTCCTCTTGGGATGCGTGGGGACCGCCGGGAATCCTTTCCTGATGAAGCAGTGAAAGGGACCCTCATCT
The DNA here is from genome assembly GCA_006408635.1 of Nanger granti. Lineage (NCBI taxonomy): Eukaryota > Metazoa > Chordata > Mammalia > Artiodactyla > Bovidae > Nanger > Nanger granti. The sequence continues at coordinate 9,200 of SJYD01056037.1, read as the reverse complement.
GAAGGTGACAAGGGGAAAACGAGGCTCCTCTTGAGTCATGGTGGTACCCTCGGTGTTTTTCTCAAGTGGCTACAAGTAGGTCGGGAAATACGTGAGTCTCAGCAAGGGTGTGAAGGAGCGTTTCCAGATTCAAGAGGGAAGGGGTGATTTAACCCGAGATACCTAAGAGGACAAGGGCCTCAGCCCTCCTCAGGGGAGAAGCTCCTGGTTTTTCTCGAGTAGCGGCGGGGTCCTCTCAAGTTACGGTGTTGACCCCAGGGACCGCCCCTGTGGACGCAGTAGATTCCAGTCTCCGTAAAAATATCAAGCGGCCTCCGGGGATTCCTCCCCAGTCTGTACGAGTCCTCAGCCTTCGTCCGGAGCTGAGGCTGGAGTCTTAGCTTTCTTCGCCCATGCTGACATGGGACTTGGGGTTCCCCTGAAGCCCCCGCAAGAGTGTCAGGCCACGTCTCACGCTGAGACGTGCACCACCACATTCCTCCCGAGCTTCAGCAGCAATGTCAGGCTCTCTTTCAAGTGGACACAGGGATCTGTGGCTTGCACTCAGTATAGCCCAGGTCTGGCACACTTGCCAGCGAGGAGTGAGTCGATCTTCGGGGTGACAGTCGAGGTGGTGCAGTGTTATCAGTTTCATCTGGAGTGGATGCGGCATTTGAGAGTCTTGGGGAATGGTGGAACGTACCCTGCTGTTCCTCCCGAGTCTCCTGTTGCAATCCCCTCCTCCAGGAATGCAAGGGGAGCGCCAGGAATCCTTTCCTGACGGACCAGTTAAAAAGACCCTCATTTGGAGCTGAGCCGGGGAAATGGGGGCTCCTCTTGTGTCGCAGCTGGTGCCTCGTTGTATTTTTCTTGTTGGCACGTGGGTAAGGGAGCTTTGTGGGTCACAGCAATCGTGTGAAGGTGCCTTTCAACGTCCAAGAGGAAAGGTGTGATTTGCCGTGAGACGACGCAGCAGTCTAGGGCCTCACATCACCTGCAGGGTAGAGCCCCTGGTTTTTCTCGAGTTGTGGTGGGCTCCCCTCGATTTATGTCTTGTACCGCAGGGATCCGCACCTGTGGCCTCTAGAGAGGCCTGTCTCTGTGCAAGTTCCAAAGGGCCTATGGGGATTCCTACCCCAGGCTGTGCCAGGTCCTCAGTCCTTGTCTAAATCGGAGGGCAGACGCTGAACTTTCCATACCCATGCTGACATGGGTTTTGGGGTACCCCTGGAGCCCCTACAGTGGAGTCAGGCCTTGTCTCGTGGGGAAACGTGTACAGACGCTTTCCTCTCAAGCTGCAGCAGCAGTGTCAGTCTTTCTGTCGAGCGGAAACTGGGATCTGTGTCTTGCCCCCAACGTGTCACAGGGCTGTCACACTTGCCAGCTAGGCTTAAGTCGATCCTAAGAGTGAGAGTCGAGTCAGTTCAGGGCATTCAGGTTCATCTGGAGTGGACTGAAGCATTTGTTGTTCTTGGGGAATGGTGGTACGACCCATGGATTTCTGACCATGTTTCCTGGTTTGAGTGCCGCCTTCAGATGCAAGAGATGTGAGGGAAACCTTTCTCAGCAAAGCAAGGGAAGGGAACCTCATTTGGAGATAAACAGGATAAAACGGGGCTGCCTTGAGTCACGGCAAAACCCTCGGTGTTCCTCTGAGTTTGGACGGATGGTCAGGGAACTTCGTGGGTCACAGCAAGGGTGTGAAAGTGCCTTTCTAAGTCAAAGAGGAAAGGGGTGTTTTCCCCAGAGACGCCACACTAAAAAGGGCCTCAACCTGCATACAGGAAAAACACTCTTGGTTTTTCTTGTTTTTAGGCGGGATCCTACTGAGTTGAAGCGGACCCCAGGGACCCGCCCCTGTGATCTCAGGTGAGGCCACTTTGGGTGCGAGTTTCCAGAGGCCTCTGTGGTTTCATCCCCTGTCGACGCCGAGTCCTCAGTCTTCTTATGGAGCTGAGTCCGGAGCCTGGATATCCTCGCCCATGCTGACCTGAGTTTGGTGTTCCCTGGAGCCTCCACAAGGGTGTGAGACCTCTACATGTGTATAGACGTGTACGCCAAAGTTCCTCCTGTGCCTCAGCAGCAGTGTCAGGCTTACCGTCAAGCGGACACAGGGAACTGTGGCTAGCCCTTGAGGTGCCATAGTGCTGTCACACGTGCAAGAGTGACGTCATTTAATCCGCCGGGTGATATTCCTGTCAGCACAGGGCAATCAGATTCATCTGGAGTGAAATGAAGCTTTTGAGGGACTTGGGAAATGGTGGAACGAGGCCTGGATTTCTTCCTCACACTCCACGGGAGAGCACCTGCTCTTGGAATGCGAGGGAATTACATTGAATCCTTTCCCGATATAGGACGGAAAGTGACCCTCATCTGGACCTGAGGACAGGAACAAGGGGCACGTCTTGATTCATGGCAGGATCCTCGGTGTTCCTCTCGAAGTGAAGGGTGGTGGGGGAACTTCATGGGACATACCAAGTGTTTAAAGGAGCCTTTTGAGGTCCAAAAGGAAAGGGGTGATTCCCCCAAGAGGCCACGAAGCACAAGGGCCTCACTTGCTGCAGGAAAGAAGCTGCTTGTTTTCCCAAATTGTGGAGGGGTCCTCTCGAGTTACTACAGGGACATGAGAGACCCGCCCCTGTGGCCTCAGGAGAGGCCAGTCTCCATGTGAGTTGGGATGGTCCTCTGTGGGTTCTGCATCAGTTGGCGCCGCATCATCTGTCCTCGTCTGGAGCTGAGGCCAGAGCCTGAGCTTTCCTCGCCCGTGCTGACATGTGTCTTGGGGTTTCCCTGGAGCCTCCACAGTGGAGTCAGGTCTCTTCTCCTGTGGAGGCGTTTACGGCCACTTTCCTCCCAAGGTGCAGCATCAGTGTCAGGCTCCCCATTAAGTGGACACAGGGATTTGTGTCTTGCCCTGTATTTGTCACGTGGCAATCAAACATCCAGCGTGGTGTGAGTCGATCCTCTGGTGACAGTCGAAGCAGTGCAGGGCAATCAGGTTTATCTGGAGTTGACTGAGGCATAGGAGTCTTGACAAATGGTGGCACAACCCCTGGAGTCCCCCCCCCTTTCTTGGTTAAGTGCCTACTCTTGGGATGCGAGGGGAACGCTGGGAATCATTTCCCCGCAGAGCAGGGAAAGGTACACTCGTCTGAAGCTTAGCAGGGGAAATTGGGCATCCTTTTGGTTTTTCTGAGTTGTGGCAGGGTCCTCTCTAGTAACAAGTGTTGGCCCAGGAAACCACCCCTGTGGCCTGAGTAGAGGCCAGTCTCTGTGGGAGTTGCGAGGGTCCTCTCGGGATTCCTTCCCTGTTGGCGGCAGGACCATCGGTGTTCCTCTCGAGTGGCGTCGTATGGGTTGGGGAACTTCGTGGGTCACAGCAAGAGTGTGAAGCAGCCTTTCTGGTTCAAGAACTAAGGGGTGATTTCCCTTGAGACGCTGCAGTGTACAAGGTCCTGATTGAACTTGCAGGGGAAAAGCTGTTGGCTTTCTCTAGTTGCAGCAGGGTCTTTCGTGTTTTATCAGGGCCCCAGGGACCTGCTCTGTGGCCTCAGGAGAGGCTAGTCTTTGTGCGACTTGTGAAGGCCCTCTCGGGGTTCCTACCCAGTTGGTGCTGGGTCATCAGTCCTCGTCTGGAGTTGAGGCCTGAGCCTGAGTTTCCTCGCCCGTGCTGACATGTGTCTTGGTGTTCCCCTGGTGTCTCCACATGGGAGTCAGGCCTCGTATCACAGGGAGCCAGTGCATGTTTGTTTTCCTCCCTAGCTGTAGCAGCAGTGTCAGAATTCCTGTCGAGTGGACACGGGGATCTGTGCCTTTCCCTCGAGGGGCCACAAGGCTTTCACACATGCCACCGTGGTGTGAGTCAACTGTTAGGGTGACAGTCGAGGCAGTGCATTGCAATCAGTTTCATCTGGTGTGGACTGAGACATTTGGAGATCTTTGGAAATAGTGGCATGACACCTGTAGTTTCTCCTAACTATCCTGGGGAGACTGTCTACTCCTGGGATGTAAGGGGAGCGCTGGGTAACCTTTCCCTCTGAAGCAGGGAAAGGGACTCTCATCCGTAGCTGAGCAGGGGAAATCGGGGCTGCTCTTGAGTAGTATGAAATCCTCGGTGTTCCTCTCATGTGGGGTCCGGTATTTCTTAGAACCCTGTGTGTCACAGCAAGGGTGTAATGAATTCTTTGGAGGTTCAAGAGGGAAGGGGTGATTTCCCCCTGAGACGCTGTAGGGTACTGCAGCTTAAACACACCTGCAGGTGAGAACCTCCTGGTTTTTTTTCGAGTTGTGTCGGGGTCTCTCGTGTTATGACAGGGACCTCAGGGACCCGACCTGTGGCCTCACAAGAGGACCGTCCCTGCGCGAGTTGCGAGGAGCATCTGATGATTACACCACAGTTGATGCCGGGTCCTCAGTCATCACCTGGATCTGAGATCAGAGCCTGAGTTTTCCTCGCCATTGCTGATATGGGCCTTGAGGTTCCTCTGAAAACTTCACAGGGGATACAGGCCTCATCTTATGTGAAGATGTGCATGTCCGCTTTCCTTCCGATTTGCAGCAGCAGTGTCAGGCTTGCCATCAAGTGGACATAGGGATCTGAGACTTTCCCTCGAGGTGCCACGGGGCTGTCACACGCGCTAGTGTGACTAGGTTCCTCTGAAAACTTCACAGGGGATACAGGCCTCATCTTATGTGAAGATGTGCATGTCCGCTTTCCTTCCGATTTGCAGCAGCAGTGTCAGGCTTGCCATCAAGTGGACATAGGGATCTGAGACTTTCCCTCGAGGTGCCACGGGGCTGTCACACGCGCTAGTGTGACGTGAGTCAATCCTTAGTGTGACCGTCGAGGCAGTGCAGAAATATCAGGTTCATCTGGAGTAGACGGAGACATTTGGGGGTCTTGGAGATGGTGGCACGTCCCCTAGAGTACCTCCCGACTCTCCTGGGGAGAATGCATTCTCTTGGGATGCCGAGCGCCGTGATTACTTTCCCAATGGTTCAGGGAAAGGGACGCTCATCTGGAGATGAGTAGGGAAACACCGAGCTCCTCCTGAGTCAGTGCGGACCTTCAGTGTTCCTCTCGGGTGAGGAAGGGTGTGTTGGGGAACTTCGTGGATCGCAGCAAGGGTGTGAATGACCTTTTCCAGGTTCAAGAGAGAAGAGGTGTTTTCCCCCGAGACGCCACACTGGACGAAGATCTCACCCCGCCTGCAGGGGAGAAGCTCCTGGTTTTTCTCCAGTTGGGGTGGAGCCTTCTCGAGTGAATTCAGGACCTCAGGGACCCGCTATTGTGCCCTCAGGAGAAACCAGTCTCTGTGCAAGTTTCGAGGGGACTCTGGAAATTCCTCCCCAGTCGATGCCAGGTCCTCAGCCCTCGTCTGTTGCTGAGGCCAGAGCCTGAGCTTTCCTCGCCTGTGCTGACTGGGTCTTGGGGTTCCCCTGGAGCCTCCACAGGTGAGTCAGGCCTCGTCTCCTGTGGAGACGTGCACGGCCGCTTTCCTTCCGAGCTGCAGCAGAAGTGTCAGGCTTCCCATTCGAGTGGACACAGGGATCTGTGGCTTGCCCCCGAGGTGCCACAGGGCTGTCACATGTGCCAGTGTGGCGTGAGTCGATCCTCAGGGTGATAGTCGAGGCAGTGCAGGGCAATAAGATTCATTTGGAGTGAACTGATAAAACTGGGGGTCTTGGCAAATGGTCGCACAACCCCTGGAATTCCTCTAGACACTCCTGGGGACAGCGCCTCCTGTTGGGAGGTGAGGGGAGCACCGGAAATCCTTTCCCGACGGAGCAGGGAAAGGAACTCTCATCTGGAGCTGAGTAGGGGAAAACGGGGCTCCTCATGAGTCGCGGCATTACCCTCCTTTTACCTCTCGAGTGTGGACAGGTGGATCGGGGAACTTTGTGGGTCGCAGCAAGAGTGTGAAGGACCCTTTCCAAGTTCAAGAAGGAAGGGGTGATTTCCTCCGAGATGCCACAACAGACAAGGGCCTCACCCTGCCTGTAAGAGAGAAGCTCATGTTTTTATTCGAGTTGTGGTGGGGTCCTCTCGAGTAACGACAGGGACCTCAGAGACCCGCCCCTGTGGCCTCAGGAGAGGCCAATCTCTGTGCGAGTTGCTAGTGGACTCTGGGGATTCCTCCCTAGTCGATGCCGGGTCGTCTGTCTTCGTCTGGATTTGAGGCAGGAGGCTGAGCTTTCCTTGCCCTTGCTGACATGAGTTTTGGGGTTCCCCTGAAGCCTCCAATGGGGAATCAGGTCTCATCTCACTTGGAGAGGTGCACGGCCGCTTCCCCCCCGAACTGCAGCAGCAGTGTCAGGCTTTCCATTTGAGCGAACACAGGGATCTTTGGCTTTCACTTGAGGTGCCACAGGACTGTCACACGCGCCAGCGTGGCGTGAGTCAATCCTCGGGGTGACAGTCGAGGCAGTGAAGGGCAGTCAGGTGCATCTGGAATTGACTAGGCATTTGGGTGTCTTGGGGAATTGTGGCACGACACCTGGAGTTCCTCCTGCCTCTCCTGGGGAGAGCACCTCCTCTTGGTTTGCTAGGGGAGCACCGGGAATTATTTCCAGATGGAGCAGGGAAAGAGACCCTCATCTGGAGCTGAGCAGGGGATAATCACGGCAGAACCCTCGGTGTTCCTCTCGAGGAGTACGTTTGGATCGGAAAACTTCATGGGTCAAAGAAAAGATGTGAAGGACATTTTTGAGGTTCAAGAGGGAAGAGACGATTTTCCCTGAGAAGCCGCAGCATACAAGGGCCTCACCCTGCCTGCAGGGGAGAAGCTCCTAGATTTTCTCGAGTTGTGGTGTGGTCCTCTCGAGTTACTTTGCGAACCTCAGGGACCTGCCCTGTGGCCTCAGCAGAGGCCAGTCTCTGAGCGAGTTGCTAGGGTCCTCTGGAAATTTTTTCCCAATCGGTGCTGGGTCCTCAGTCCTCGTCTGGAGCTGAGGCTGAAGCCTGAGCTGTCATCATCCATGCTGCCATGGGTCTTGGAGTTCCCCTGGAGCCTCCACAGGGGAGTCAGGTCTCATGTCGTGAGGAAACATGCATGGCTCTTTTCATCCCGAGCTGCAGCAGCAGTTTCAGGTTTCCCATTCGAGCGGACACAGGGAATTTAGGCTTTCCCTCGAGGTGCCACTGGGCTGTCACACGTGCCAGCGTGGCGTGAAAAGATCCTCGGGCTGAGTCGAGGCAGCTCAGGACAATCAAGTTCGTGTGGAGTGGACTGAATCATTTGGGGATCTTGGGGAATTGTGCCACGACCCCTGGAACTCCTCCCGACTATTCTGGGAAGAGCACCTCCTCTTGGGATGCGAGGGGAGTGCCGGGAATCCTTTTCCGACAGGGCATGGAAAGGGACCCTCATATGGAGCTTAGCAGTGGAAAACGGGGCACCTCTTTAATCACGGCAAAACCCCCGGTGTTCTTCTTGAAGGATACTTGTGGGTCGGGGAATTTCATAGATCGCAGCAAGGTTGTGCAGGACATCTTCGAGGTTCAATAGGAAAGGGGTGATTTCCCCTGAGACGGTGCAGCAGAAAAGGGCCTCAGCCCGCCTGCAGGGTACAAGCTCCATTTTTTTTTTTTTTTTTTTTTCTCAAGTTTCTGTGAGGTCCTCTCGAGTTAAGATGTGGACCTCAGGGACCTGCACCTGTGGCCTCAGGAGAGGCCAGTCTCCGTGTGAGTTGCGAGGGGCCTCTCCTGATTCCTCCCCACTCGGTGCTGTGTCCTCAGTCCTCATCTGCAGCTGAGGTTGGAACCTTAGCTTTCATGGCCTGTGTTATCATGGGTCTTCGGGTTCTCCTGGAGCCTCCAGAGGGGTGTCAGGACTCCTCTCACCTGGTGACGTGCATGGCTGCTTTCCTCCTGAGCTGCAGCAGCAGTGTCCGTCTTCCCGTCGAGAGGACACAGGGATCTGTGACTATCCCTTGAAGTGCCACAGAGCTGTCACACTTGCCAGTATGGCATGAGTCAGTCCTCTTGGTGACAGTCGTGGCAGTGCAGGGCAATTAGATTCATCTGGAGTGGACTGAGATATTTGGGGTTCTTGGGTAATAGTAGCACGACCCCTGGAATTCCTTTATACACTCCTGTGCGGAACCTCTCCTCTTAGGAAGCGACGGGAGTGCCGAGAATATTTTCCCGGTGGAGCAGGGAAAGATACCCTCATCTGGAGCTGAGCAGGGAAAGCTGGACTCCTTTTGAGTCATGACGGTACCCTCCTTCTTCCTCTCGAGAGTGGACGGGTGGAACGGAGAACTTTGTGGATTGCAGCAAGGGTGTGAAGGACTCTTTTTAGGTTCAAGAGGAAAGGGGTGATTTCCCTCAAGACGCCACACCGGACAAGATCCTCAGCCCACCTGCAAGGGAGAAGCTCCTGGTTTTTCTC
>SJYD01056036.1:11379-21590 GCA_006408635.1 Nanger granti | reverse complement strand
CATATACACATATATATAGATATGTATATTTTAAGACTGACTTATTTTTGGCCATTTGGTGTTTTGTTTTGAAATTTTGTTGCTTCTGGTCTGTTGGCTACTTTAATTTCAAACTGATCTTTTTCTAATTTTTTTCAAATTAAATAACAACAACAACAAAATGCCGAAAACCAGACAGCATCATCTTGCTCCTTTTGCTCTTGAAATCACAGAGGACAATGTTACATTTAAAAAGCCTGAGAATAACAGTGATCCCAGAGGAGCTGGGTTCAGGGAATGAAAAGAAATAGTTTTGCTCCAAGATGTCATTTTTTGGTTTTTCCAAGGGTGGTTATGATTAAAAAAAAAAAAAAAAAGTCTGAGTTGAATAGAGCTTTTCTGATGAGAATTTTTGAAAAGGCTGTGATTAAAAGAAAAACAGGTCCCACTATGCTGGAAACTTTATGGACGTCACTCCATTCAGGAACCTGGAACAGTGTTGTGAAAGGAGTGCCTTGATTCCATTTTACAGGCAAGTAAACACAGGCTCTGAGAAGTTAAGTGAGCTTGTCCCAAGTCACAGAGTTAGTAAGTGGGGTTTGAAACTGGGGGAGGACTTCCTGTGAGTAATGAGATAAACACCCAAGTCCAGCCAGGCGTCTCTGAGCCCATCCCTGTCAGGAGCACTGGGCAGAGACAGCAGAGAAAGTCTGGAGCAAAGGACAGGACTCTCCGGAGTGTGGGGTGACCCAAACCAGACAACATCACCCGACAGACAAGTCCTGTCCTGGGTGGAAGTATTGGGATGCATGTGCGACCCGAGGCTTCAAAACAGAAGGAAGGGAACCCTGAAAGGTCATTGCCTCTTGTAGATGATGTGTAGCAAGTACAGCGAATAGGGTAAAATTGGAGGAGTCCTGCAGAGATTTAAAAAAAAGAGTATGGTAGTAGCAGAATCCCCCTCACCCAGAAGCGCTCTGTGCTGTAAAGAAAGTGCACTTCACCATGTCAACTGCAGAGGGCAGCATGTGCCTCGAGAAACCTCGCTAGCCACCCGAGGCACTTATCTGTATCTGCTCACTGCTGGTCCGGGAAAGAAAATCCATTGCAAAAAGAACAGAACGTGGCAGGCAATGCATGCGCAGAGCTGCGACAGAAGAAAACAGTTTGGGAATCAAAACACTTCAGGGGATAAAAGTTCACCCCTCTCTAAACACATCTGGTGGTGGTGGTTTAGTCGCCAAGTTGTGTTCGACTCTTGCGACCCCATGGACCGTAGCCTGCCAGGCTCCTCTGTCCATGGGAATTCTCCAGGCAAGAACCCTGCAGTGGGTTGCCATTTCCTTCTCCATAAACACATCTGCTGCTACGTCGCTTCAGTCGTATCCGACTCTGTGCGACCCCACAGAAGGCAGCCCGCCAGGTTCCCCCATCGCTGGGATTCTCCAGGCAAGAACCCTGGAGTAGGCTGCCATTTCCCTCTCCAACGCATGAAAGTGAAAACTGAAAGTGAAGTCGCTCAATCGTGCCCGACTCTTCGCGACTCCATGGACTGCAGCCCACCAGGCTCCTCCATCCATGGGATTTTCCAGGTAAAAGTACTGGAGTGGAGTGCCATTGCCTTCTCTGAAACACATCTGTACACCCCAAAACAGAAGATAATAGCAGACAGCGTTCCAACATTATTAAATATCCTGAGATAAGCATTTTCTTTTTATAAATTCTTGATTCAAGGCTGTCATACATATAGATTTGTCACATATATGTTTACATATGTCAACCTTGCATTGAAGATATTTTTAAAAATCAGAGCTAAAATGGACAAAACACAGGAAGATGTGAAATGAGAGTTGGCTGAACCTAGGAGAAATAAACTTCAGCTTCCCTGAATGGACTTGTGTTGGGATGTCCATGGGACCATCCTTTCCAGAGAGAGCAGAGTAATTGGTGACCTGGCTCCTGCTGCTGCTGCTAAGTCGCTTCAGTCGTGTCCGACTCTGTGCGACCCCATAGACAGCAGCCCACCAGGCTTCCCCGTCACTGGGATTCTCCAGGCAAGAACACTGGAGTGGGTTGCCATTTCCTTCTCCAGTGCATGAAAGTGAAAAGTGAAAGTGAAGTCGCTCAATCGTGCCCGACTCTTCGCGACCCCATAGACTGCAGCCTACCAGGCTCCTCCATCCATGGGATTTTCCAGGCAAGAGCACTGGAGTGGGGTGCCATTGCCTTCTCCTGGCTCCTACTTTGTTGTATTTTCTTTCCTAAACCGCAGCCCAAGGCAAATATTCCTTGACCACAGCTGTACTTAGTGCCTCTTCCAAGGAGAAACAGTTCCTAAGGCTAGTCTTGGTGATGGTTTTCACTTTCCAAGTTCTCTGTTTAAAAAGGACTCTAAGAATTACCCAGACACTTTCCTAGGGTGGCTCTAGCGGTGTTTGTTAAGTGGATAAAACTTGCCAAGGAGAGTGTCATCTCCATTGATAATATGTCAGAATTTCAGAGAGATAGAACTTCAGAGACGTTTCCAAATTGCTTTGGATGACCACAAGTTAGGCTGTATTTTATAGTTCACAAAGTGCTTTCCAAGCGTTATATTCTTTAAAGGTGCATTTGCTGTTGTTGTTCAGTTGCTCAGCTATGTCCGACTCTTTGTGACCTCACGGACTGCAGCACGCCAGACTTCCCTGTCCCTCACCATCTCTAGGAGTTTACTAAAATTTAAGTCCATTGAGTTGATGACGCCATCCAACCATCTCATCCTCTGTCATCCCCTTCTCTTCCTGCCTTCAATCTTTCCCAGCATAAGGGTCTTTTCTAATGAGTCAGCTCTTCACATCAGTGACCAAAGTATTGGAGCTTAAATTAAAGTTGTATATGGGCAAAAAAAAAAAAAAAAAAAACCACAGATTTGATGCTTTCTTTCCCTCCTCTGTGTTCCAAACAGCTTAGAAATGCTTTGTCTGATTTACCTAGGAAACGAGACTGTCCATGGCTTCCTTAAATGAGACATCTGCTGTACAAGCTAACTCTAGGCTGAGGGACACTGTATCTCTCTGAAGACAGACACACCATCATCACCATTGTGCCTGTTTTCTTTGTCCTCCCACCCCATTCAGGAGTGAACTCTACCCTCTTCCCTTTGCATCTGGCTAGGTTTGAGTCTCACTTGTAACCAGTAGAATGTGGCAGAAATAACACTGTATTACCTTAGGGGATGAGCCCTACCTGAATTCCAGACCCTCGGAAACCAGATAATAAAATGCTGGTTGTTTTCAGCCACCAAGTCTTGTGTGATTCTTTATGCAGTGATGGATATCCAGAATGAGTAGGATGTCAGAAGAAAGGACTGTGTTAGAGGAGGAGTAACTAGCCTAATACCTTGTGTATGGGTGGGCATGTGTCTGTTGCTCTGATGCGTCCGACTCTGCGATGCCATGGACTGCAGCCCGCCAGACTCCTCTGCCCATGGAATTTTGCAGGAGAGAATACTGGAGTGAGTTGTCATTCCCTTCTCCAGGGGATCTTCTCAACCCAGGGATCGAGTGCGTATATCTTGCATCTCCTGCACTGGCAGGTGGGTTCCTTACTACTAGCGCCTTTTTCAGTAGTTTTGTTTTGGAAGATTTTTAAAGAGGACATTAATAGCCTAGAACATGTTTCTTTTAAGAAGAATGAGGTTGCTCTCTAACTGTACCTTGTAAACTAACCTTTCCACTGAAAAAGAACTGAGTTATCCTCAGGTGGTTTTCTTCTTTGTAGTTTTGGATCTTTAAATATCTACTGCTTTTGCAAAAGTAAGTGACACGAGAATTCTTGGGAGAATTGTTTACCTTGTCCTTGAATTCGATAACCCTTATAAATGCAGGAGCTGAGAACAAGGGTACCAGTCTTAAGCTTTCTGATGAAGCCCCAGGTTGGGTGGCTCCTGCACTGGCTGCATGGTGAACAACTTGTCTAATATCCTGGCTCGCAATAGAGAAAAGTAACTTAAAAGAGAGGGCTGGGATGAGATTTCATTCCTAATGGCGCAGTCACCATGCTCTAGAATCCACCCCTTGCCCTCCGGAACCTCAGACTAAATCTTCCAAAAGTGAAATAATCATAGACCCATGGAAACAGCCTAAATGTCCATCAACAGATGAATGGATAAGGAAGATGTGGTACATATATAGATGGAATATTACTCAGCCACAAAAAGGAACAAAATTGTTCCATTTGCAGAGACGTGGATGGACCTACAGACCGTCATACAGAGTGAAGTAAGTCAGAAAGAGAAAAGAAAATATATTAATGTATTTATGTAGAATCTGAAAAATTAAGTACAGACAATCTTGTTTGCAAAGCAGAAACAGAGACACAGACATAGAAAACAAATATACCAAGGGGTAAATGGGGGGTGGGGGTGTGGTAGGGTGAACTGGAAAAGTGATATTGACATATATACATTATATAAAATAAATTACTAATGATAACTGAATAGCACAGGGAACTCTACTCAGTGCTCTGTGGTGACCTAAATGGGAAGGAAATCCCCAAAAGAGGGGATATATGTATACATGGAAATTATCACTACATTGTGAACCCACTATACTGTGTTGGAGAAGACTCTTGAGAGTTCCTTGGACTGCAAGGAGATCAAACCAGTCAATCTGAAAGGAAATAAGTCCTGGATATTCATTGAAAGGACTGATGCTGAAGCTGAAACTCCAATACTTTGGCCACCTGGTGCCAAAGAACTGACTCACTTGAAAAGACCCTGATGCTGGAAAAGATTGAAGGCAGGAGGAGAAGGGGACGACAGAAGATGAAACAGTTGGATGGCATCACCGACTCAATGGACATGAGTTTGAGAATTGGGAATTGGTGATGGACAGGGAGGCCTGGCATGCTGCAGTCCATAGGGTCACAAAGAGTTGGACATGACTGAGTGACTGAACTGAACTGAACTGATACGCTAATAAAATAATTATATTTTTTTAAAAAATCCAACACCCACTCAGACCGGCAATTCCTCTAGTCTTAGTAAGGCCAGTGGTCAGGATGCCAGCTTCCCACACAGGAAACTTGACCCCTGGCTTTGTTGATCACAAGGGCGGCTGTGACCACTCTTCCTTCACTCTCTGTCTGTGTGTAGAGATATACACAGATATGTTTATCTGTGAGTTTGGGGGGAGGGGACTTTCTGTCCTGAAACAGAAATACACATTTACTCCTTTTAATTTTTCGACTAGTGCTGGACTTTTCAACTTAGACTCAGCTTATCTAAAAATGTACTAATCCTCTACCCGCCCACACCAGCTGCTCTCAAGGCTTCCTAGTCCTCTCTGGGGGCCTGTTAGAGCTTCCTCATATACAGCAGCAGTCTTCCATAACAGCTCTCGTGTCTGGTACCATCTTGCCTAGTTCAAGGTCGTGGTCCACCGTTCAGGTCTTCATTATTTGCCTTAAGAGGCCCTTTCACCTCCAGCAGCCCACCCTGCAACAGGTTTCAGTAGCTCTGCTGTTTACATTGTCCAGTGGAAGCCCCCCACCCCAACCCCACCCCTTGGTCCAGGCCCTTTCCTGGGCTGCCTATCTGCTTCCTTCCCCAGTCCTCCCAGGGCCAACAAGGATCCTAATGCTTTGACCTTGGCACATCTGCTTTTGACCAAGTGGTTTTCTCTAAAATGCCTCTCTTCGTGCCCTCTGATTGAAACTACCCTCATCTTCTGCATCCCTTTGAGATCCCCACATTTAAAAACAGGACGCTGTTTGTGTCCCTGCAGTGTCCAGCTGAGACCCTGAGCAAAATCCAGCAAATGTTCGTTAAAATGAATAAACAAATGTTCTTACTGGCCCCTTTCCTTAACTGGCAGGACAGAAATAGAAATACTTACAGAATTATCACGGATATATATGCATTCCTAGACCTGCTGGCCATTTCTGAAGAGAGAATGTTTCCAAAACAATGAACCTATTTGAGAAGATTATTCAAAACAATCTTGTTGATCTTATTTAATTTAATCTTACATATTTAAGCAAAGATCAAAGAATCTAATTTAGTGAGTTAGTACAGTGGGAAGGTTTAGATCATCAAAGGGCAACAGAATTCTTGGCTCATCCTTTGCAAGAATACATATCAGATTTAAAATGATCCACAGAAGAGAAGGTGTGCCCCATCTTTGGATGTTTTTTCACGGAAGTGAGAAAAATTTCATGAAGTCATGGCAAGCTGGCTTCTGAGGGAAAAACTGAGATCATTGCATAAGGAAAGTTAACCAGTAAGTCTGTTTTAAAGCAAAAAAAAAAAAAAAAGCAATTGGAAACATCTAAAATTTCTCCATTACACAAAAGTCTTTGGAAAGGGAATAGAAAATAACATTTGAATCCTTATTTTTCATAGATATTGTAACTTCTAGGGGATCTTCATTCTGACTTTTTTGGGGGGTGCCCATTTCTGACAACAAAATAGCTTAAGGATGAAGTCTTCTAAACTTAACCAGAAATGTTCTCGCTTTGGAAATACCCATAATTAGTCTAATTCCTTGCATTTTTTCCTTCCCTCCCCCATCAGTTTCTTCTCAGGCAATTTTCTGTGGTCAGGGAGGTAGGGGACCGGATGCCTTCTGGGGACAAGGTTAAGGACAGGGTCAAACTGACAGTGTGAGCTGAAAGAGAGAAACTACGAAGGCATTTAGAGGTGGTCCTGCCGGAGGGAACCACAGACACCCAGCTGCTCTCTTTGGCCCCCAGTTTCTTTCTGATTTTTAGTGCTTTGAAGTACTTCAGGTCGTGATTCTTATTTATTTATTTTTGGCTGTGCCGGGTCTTCACGGATGCACATGAGCTCTCTCTAGTTGCAGCAAGCAAGGGCTTGCAGAGTGTGCAGCAAGCAAGTTTCTTTCTTTTTTTATTTTTGCAGTGTGTGCAGCAAGCAAGTTTGTTTATTTCTTTATGTATTTTTGGCTGTGCCGGGTCTTCGCGGATGCACATGGGCTCTCTCTAGTTGCAGCGAGCAAGGGCTTGCAGAGTGTGCAGCTGCAGCAAGCAGGGGCTCTCCAATTGCAGTGTACGGGCTTCTCATTACAGGGGCTTCTCTTGTTGCAGAGCACAAGCCCTAGGTCGCTCAGGCTCAGTAGCCAAGGTGTGTGAGCTCAGTTGTTCTGCTGCCCATGGGATCGTCTCTGACCAGGGATCGAACCCGTGTCCCTTGCATTGGCAGGTGCATTCTTAACCACTGGACCACCAGGGAGGCCCTGCCCCTAGTTTTATTCTGCTTGTCAGCAGTGGGCGTCCACATCAATTTCCCTTATTCCCCTTTCACCAGCAAAAGTTTGTAATTTGAAAAAGGTTGTGAGAGGAGGACATTCAGGTATAATATATAATACGCTGTGTATTCATCAAACAGTCATGGAGGCCGCAAAGTGCCATTTTCTGTGAAAACTCAAGCAAGAGCAGAGGTCATCCTGGTCTTCAGAGAAAACTGTGTGGATCAGACAAAATTGAGATTGTAATAGTACAACGTAGTAATTCATGCTGTGGAAATGTATGTAAACTAAGATGTATTAACCAAATGCAGTGAGGCTTCAAAGGAGTGTGGGAGCGTGATACCTGGGACCCCAGAGCAGACGTGGGGAGGGGGCGAGGACCACCAAGGGGGTTAAAGGTGGGGCAGTGATGACAAGTCCGGGTTTTGCCATGAGCGGGTCATGGTGCTACAGTGGAAGTGAAAGGTGATCAGTCGTGTCCGACCCTTTGCGACCCCATGGATTTTACAGTCCATGCAATTCTCCAGGCCAAAATTCTGGAGTGGGTAGCCTTTCCCTTCTCCAGAGGATCTTCCCAACCCAGGGATTGAACCCAGGTCTCCTGCTTTGCAGGCAGATTCTTTACCAGCTGAGCCACAGGGAAGCCCAAGAATACTAGAGTGGGTAGCCTATCCCTTCTCCAGCGGATCTTCCCAACCCAGGAATCTACCAGGGTCTCCCGCATTGCGGGTGGATTCTTTGCCAACTGAGCTATGAGGGAAGCCCAGTCCGACAATAGCAGGTCACTTCACTTTGTCCTGCTGCAAACTGACAATCTGTTGCTACTCTCTTCATGCAGCTGCTGGGATGGTTTAAAAGCATCAGGGGGATAGTACATGGTGTAGTGCCTGGTGTGTCGTCAGTTCTTCGTACATGCCAGCTGTGACCTGCTCTGTTTTGAGATGGAGCTTAAAGGAAAGCTTGGATTGTAGCAGGAGCTGGCATCAAAGAACAAGGGGTTTTAGGCTAAGCATCCTCCATGTGTGTGTCTCTGTGTGTGTCTGTGTCTGTGTGTGTGTGTCTTTGTGTATGCCTGTATTCAGAAGACAGCAAGTACACCAACTGTATTCTGGTGTACCAGGAGCTGGTAAGGCCTTGGAAATGTAGTGGGAGCCACATGTCATTCTAAATTTTGTAGTGGTTATATTAAAAAAATGTTAAACAGGTTAAATGAATTTTATTAATATATTTTATTTAATTAATTCAGTGTATCAAATATTTCAACATGAGGTCTGTGTAAAGAATTGTTAATGAGGTATTTTACTTTTTGTACTGTCTTCAAACTTGGTTTCTATTTTCTATACATCTCAGTGCGGACTCTGCACGGCTCGGGGGACCCATAGCCACGCAGGGCTGGAGGCTGCTCCTACTGGATGGCCCAGACATCAGGGATCTCCCTCTGAAGGCCATAGCACAGATTGCTTTGTAGCGTCCTCTCTAGCCTTTCCTTTAGACAGAGAGATGGCAACACCTTTCCCTAAGACAATTAAAGGAGAGGAATAAAGGAAAGAAAAAGAGGAAGAAAAAAATATGCCAGGTCACCATTTTTCACAGGTGGCTTGACCCTGAGGTGTTCACGAACAAAAGCTCTTTCAGTTCAGTTCAGTCGCTCAGTTGTGTCCGACTCTTTGCTACCCCATGAATCGCAGCACTCCAAGCCTCCCTGTCCATCACCAGCTCCTGGAGTTCACCCAGACTCACGTCCATCGAGTCCGTGATGCCACCCAGCCATCTCATCCTCGGTCGTACCCTTCTCCTCCTGCCCCCAATCCCTCCCAGCAGCAGAGTCTTTTCCAATGAGTCAACTCTTCGCATGAGATGGCCAAAGTACTGGAGTTTCAGCTTTCGCATCATTCCTTCCAAAGAAATCCCAGGGCTGATCTCCTTCAGAATGGACTGGTTGGATCTCCTTGCAGTCCAAGGAACTCGCAAGAGTCTTCTCCAACACCACAGTTCAAAAGCATCAGTTTTTCGGCACTCAGCCTTCTTCACAGTCCAACTCTCACATCCATATATGACCACAGGAAAAACCATAGCCTTGACGAGACGGACCTTAGTCGGCAAAGTAATGTCTCTGCTTTGAATATGCTATCTAGGTTGGTCATAACTTTTATTCAAAGGAGTAAGCGTCTTTTAATTTCATGGCTGCAGTCACCATCTGCAGTGATTTTGGAGTCCCCCCAAAAATAAAGTCTGACACTGTTTCCACTGTTTCCCCGTCTATTTCCCAAGAAGTGATGGGACCAGATGCCACAATCTTCGTTTTCTGAATGTTGAGCTTTAAGCCAACTTGTTCAGTCTCCACTTTCACTTTCATCAAGAGGCTTTTTAGTTCCTCTTCACTTTCTGCCATAAGGGTGGTGTCATCTGCATATCTGACGTTATTGATATTTCTCCCACCAATCTTGATTCCAGCTTGTGTTTCTTCCAGACCAGTGTTTCTCATGATGTACTCTGCATAGAAGTTAAATAAGCAGAGTGACAATATACAGCCTTGATGTACTTCTTTTCCTATTTGGAACCAGTCTGTTGTTCCATGTCCAGTTCTAACTGTTGCTTCCTGACCTGCAAATAGATTTCTCAAGAGGCAGGTCAGGTGATCTGGTATTACTATCCCTTTAAGAATTTTCCACAGTTTATTTTGATCCACACAGTCAAAGGCTTTGGCAGAGTCAATAAAGCAGAAATAGATGTTTTTCTGGAACTCTCTTGCTTTTTCCATGATCCAGTGGATGTTGGCAATTTGATCTCTGGTTCCTCTGCCTTTTCTAAAACCAGCTTGAACATCAGAAAGTTCATGATTCACATATTGCTGAAGTCTGGCTTGGAGAATTTTGAGCATTACTTTACTAGCATGTGAGATGAGTACAATTGTGTGGTAGTTTGAGGATTCTTTGGCATTGCCTTTCTTTGGGATTGGAATGAAAACTGACCTTTTCCAGTCCT
>SJYD01056035.1:23334-36518 GCA_006408635.1 Nanger granti | reverse complement strand
CCTAAGTGGGACTAATTCAGTTTTGGGGATAATTATAGGATGTCCTTTTTTCTTGCTTGCCTTTCGTTTCTGCTTTGCAAGCATTTATAACTTTGTTTCTGCTTATTACATTTTTATAACAGGAAGCAATTTTCATTTTTTAACCTCTGTTAGCTTGAAAAGTAATAAAATTAATCTTTTATTGCTAAAAAAAAAAAGAATGTTGACTGTGTTGGGATTCCTATGAGAAGTATGCAAGGATATTTTTCTCAGCTTTCTGCTTTTGGATAATAAAGTACAGCTCAGGGCTTCCCTAGTGGCTCAGATGGTAAAGAATCTGCCTGCAGTGCAGGAGACCCAGGTTCAATCCCTGGGTTGGGAAGATCCCTGGAGAAGGAAATGGCAACTGACTCCAGTATTCTTGCCTGGAGAATCCCAAGGACAGAGGAGCCTGGTGGGCTACAGTCCACAGGGTTGTAAAGAGTTGGGCACAAGTGACTGACTCACACTTACTTTCCTTATTTATATTTTCTTCCAATAATGCATCGTGTCCCCTTTGCCTCCCAGAGTTTATGGCCCAGCAGAATCTCAGAGAGCAGTGTTTGAGGATGTGTGTCCCCTTCTCACGACCTTCTTGGATGGGTGAGTGCAGACATCTCCCCCGTCGACTCTCGCAGTGGGAGGTCAATGGAATTAGATTTCATCCCTGACGAGGGCGTCCCATTAGTGCCTGAGTATTTCGTGCGTGCCCGCCACAGACAAGGGCGTCGCACTGGTGTCCGAGTATTTTGTGTGTGTAGAGCACACCCACGGCCAGGCGTCCATGGCCCTTTCCCGGGAGGAGGCAATTTGAGGAGTAACCGTTAAAGGAACACGGGTGCCTTGGGTCCCGATGATCATCCCATTACGTCGCGTGCAGAGCGTGCATGCTCAGTCGGGTCCCACTCTTTGAGACCCTGTGCCCTGTGGTCTGCCAGGCTCCTCTGCCCATGCGATCCTCCAGGCAGGAACACTGACGATCCTCCCCGCAAGTCACGCGTCGTCTTCAGACTGAGAGGGCAGCTGCCTTCTCTCCGGGATTCTTTGTGCATTTCAGCCCTTCTGTAAAGTCTGCTAAGAAGGCTGACGCAACTCGGCAACTCGAGGGGCTTGTCCTGGGGGAAGGAGCCTCTCCCCACGGGCTCTGCTGCTGGCTCCCAAGGCGGTAGCCATGACGTAGGGTCAAAGGTCGCTTTTCGGCAGCGCCGTGGATGGCTCTGTCGGCTTAGCTGAGTAGAGCAAGTAGAGCAAGACTTTCCACTTCAGGGCATTTTGAAGAATCTGGGGTTGATGTGGAAGTTGACATCAAGCATCCAGAAGAAGGCATATTTGTGCTTGCCCACCACCAGTGGAACGGGGACTGTAACGGCGGGGTTGGACCCAGTCACTGTGCGGCCGCCTCTGACCTCAGGGGGTGTGGGGAGGCCCGTGACCCCAACAGTCAGGTCAGCGCAGAAGCCACGTGTCGCCCACTGCTCACGCCTACCTGGCCCACCCCCTGGAGCACTGGGATTTTTCTGTCCATCTAACAAAAAGAGCTCTTCCATTGAAAACGATAGGAGAATCTTTCTCTCTCTCTCTTTTTTTCCTAAGTAGGCATCTTTCAAGTAAGCAGATTCCAGAAATTAAAAAATGTCATCGTGGTTAACATGGTCTCTGCCTGCTGTAAATATGAAACAGATGTGCATGCCGAGTCCTGGGTTGTGTCCCCCCTCTCTCCATTCCTCCGTGGTCTGGAAGGTCCCTGCAGATGACCGACTGTGCCGGCAAAGGCATTCCCCTCCCACCCCACCCCCAGACACGCCCATCTCTCAGGAAGGTGTGAGAGGTGGGATGCCCGGGGGTTTGTTACAAATGCTTGGAGTTGTCGGTTATGGGAGAAGAGAAATGCAGGGTGATGGCGGGGTGGCCCTCGATGGGTTTTCGCCTTCGCATTTGGTTCCCGTCGTCTTTCCGATTGAGGGAACAGTTGCCCTTGGAGGAAGAGGGCTTCCCGGATCACTGTTCAAGGCGTGGGCCCGTCAGAACACTCTTCAGCAGCACTTGAGCGGAGCCACGGCCCTTGTCTGGCTGGAGGAGAGGAGGGCTCTGAGCAGAGTTGAGCAGCAGGACCAGATCCTCCGAGCGAGGGGCCTGCCTTTGGGGTGTCCTCCCCCGGGAAGGCGGATGGGAGTCTGGGCTCAGCTTCAGCCACTTGTGGGCCAGGCCCCTCCGCTCCTCCGCAGCCACGCGTGTAAAGCTGCACCGCAGACTTACTTCAAACGTTCCTCCAGATGCTTCCCCTCTTCTCACTGGCCTTCTGGGCTGACAGCGCGGGTGGAAGAAGCTGTTGAGATCTTCCAGTGGTCCTCGCCTCCTGTGAAGCATGCCGCACTAAAACAGCCCCAACCAGGGCTGCGGGGCAGGCCGGCTGGCCCCGAGCGGCTCGGCACAGTCTGGCTAAGAGAACCCCAAGGTGTAAGAACACCTCGCGAGCTTGCTCACCTGGAGGCAGCGCTGTGAGGAGCCCTATGTGACGGGGGCTTCCCTGGTGCCTCGATGTGAAGGGGCCGCCTGCTGACGCAGGGGATACAGGTCCAATTCCTGCTCCGGGAAGGTCCTAGGAGCCTCGGAGCAGCTAAGCGTGGGGCCGCAAGTACTGAAGCCCACGCGCCCTGAGCCCACGCTCCGCTGCTCGAGAAGCTGCCCCAGGAGGAGCCGGGGCTCCGCACCTGGAGGGAGCCCCCGCTCGCCGCGCGCCTCCCCCCCCCCCCCCCCCCCCCAGGCACCCCATGAGCCACCCAGGAAGCCCTCCCTTTAAGTCAGAATTCCTCAAAGAATTCATCCGCCCTTCCTTAGTCTCTGCCCCTTCACGCAGAGCTCTGTCTCCTTAACCCCAGAGTCCCAGGCAGGATCACCCATGGCCCCCATCTTGTCAATCCAATGGTCACCCTCAATTCTCCTCTTCCTTGGCCTCTGGGCAGCACGTGACAGTTCCCCCCCCCCCCCCCCCCCCCCCCCAGAGAAGAACCTGAGCAGCAGTGCAGACCCGGCGGGGCCAAAAACAGACAAATAAAATCATTTTGAAAAATGTAACGGGGAAAACATTTTTAAGACATTAAAAGCAAATATGCAAACGTCCACGTGCATTCTAGTTAGCCTGATTTTATGAAGATGAACTTATTTCAGGTGACTCCAGATGCTGGAATGAGTGGAATTTGGGAGGAGGGCCTGGCTCAGGAAGGACTCCTCGGGCCGGCTGTGGTCTCCTCGGGATCTCCCATGAGGAACTGCAGAGCTGCCTACGAGACACAGGTGTCCCGAGATGCGTGTGTGTGAACACGGATATGAGCATCCATGTGTACCCAGACAGCCACAGGGACAGGTATGCCGAAGACAGGTGCAGTTAAACGCAGGGCAGGCTTTTCAGGGAGCTGCATTCTGAGGGAATCACTCACGCGAACACTCTTCTCAGAGTCTGGTCGCGGCGCCAGGCCCTCTGCATGTCCTTCTGCCCTGAAGTCTGGCTTGCATTTCAGGTACAATGTCTGCATCATGGCTTACGGGCAGACGGGAAGCGGAAAGAGTTTCACCATGCTGGGCCCGCATTGCCAGCAGGAGCTGGCCCTGCCATCAGAACCCCGCAGCGACACGGGCATCATCCCCAGGGCGGCTGCAGAGCTCTTCAGGTACTGGGCAGGTGGCGAGGGGCAGGGCGGGCGGTGAGGAGCAGGGCAGGGTGTGGCAGAGCGGGCCTGAGACAGGAGGCCATGCCCGTCCTCCCTTAGGACACGGTCAGAACCGAGTGTTTCCACCACGGACGCTGCGAGTCCTTACAGCACGTCTATCCGTAATGCCGATGTGCCAGCACCGCTTCTCAAAGGGCCTCCAGGTGGACAGCTTCTTGTGTTGGGGGCAGGGCAGAGGTGGGGCTCCCGTTCTGCAGCTGAGGGGGCAGAGGGAGCCCTGTGGTCTCGCCCTGCCCCCGGCCCGGGGAGGCAGACACGCGGATCCTCTTCGCGGGCGACTGAAGAGGCTCCTGTCCCACTGGGGGCCCGGGGGTCCTGGAGCCTCATCCTCTGCGCTGTTACGGGGTTGCCCCGACCGTTGCTCCGAGGAGAAAGTGTTTGCGCGTTCTGTCCGGGCTGCAGGTGCACTCTGCGTGTGCACCCTAAGTTTCCGGGGAAGCCGTCGGTCCCGGGAGGAAGGCGTCTCCTGCAGCAGGAAGCCGCGTGCCCGGGTGCCCTCTGAGCTCCCGACCCCTGGAATTCAGGTTTTGTCTCCGTATCTCCTTGAGTCATCCTTCAGTGTCTGAAATCAGGGCAAAACGTAACTCCCACAAAAGCCTGATGTTTTGGCACCTCTTGGAACCAATATTCTTTCATTATTAGTGCACAGAAAAGATGCGTTTGTTAATTCGCTTCTGCTAACCCTTTCTGAAAATAAACCTTGGTAAAATATTTCCCAGTGTTTGGTCCTTCTCTTTCTCCACTTGTCCCTTGTGATTTTCGGGATGAGACCATTTCCTAGGAGGTCAGACTCAGCACTGCGGAGTCGCAGCTATCACAAGCACCCTGCAGGTCTCCGTGGGATGTGGCCCTTGCCACAGGCTCGGCGGGCAGGACGTCTGTGAACGGCAGAGCTGTTCTTGCAGACACAGGGCTCATCGTTCAAGGGCAAAGCCCTCCTTCTGGGGATGCAGACCACGCGAAGTGTTTCTTTCTAGTTCGAGAGACCGAGGCCCTGGCACTGCCCAGGGAGTCTCCTGGTCCCTCCTCAGGGACCCGCAGCGGGCAGCTAGCTGGAAGCCAGGTGTCGCCATGTGAGAGCCAGGCAGGACCACACGGCTCTCCTGGGCGTCCTGGGAGAGGGACTCAGAGCTGTGGGGAGGGGGTGGGAGGGCGGGCGGACCGGCAGCCTCTAGGGGAGAAGCCCTCGACCCCCCTGCCCACATTTGAAGCTGCTGCACCTGTGCTGCTAAAACAACCGTCCAGAACCGTGGAGATAGCGTGGCTGCAGCAGGCCTCAAACCATCGACCGGCGACGCCTCCCTGCCCAGCCTGCCTTCAGGGCCCAGAAACAGGAGGCGATCGAATGAGCTCAGCCAGAGACGGGGCCGGGAGAGTGGGAGCCTCCACCCCCGCCGTCCTCTTGTGCAGGGGCCCCAGGGGGCCGGCAAAACCCTGGCCGGCGGCGGGGACACGGGCTGATTGCACTCCCCTGAGTTTGCCTTCACTGAATCCTAGTGCGAGCCACGTGCCTGCTTGCAGGTCCGGTCCAGGCCGAAGCTGGACTTGCAGACACATGATGACCCACAAGTCCAACGTAGGCAGCGCTCCCTTGACAAGTCACGGAGCTCGTCCCGAGGGTGGCAAGCAGAGGCTGAGGGCCCAGGGCAGGACGGCAGCCCCTGGAAATGCTGGAGCAAGGCTGTTTCAACAACGCTCGGACAGTCAGCGCCTCCAGAGACAGGACACAGGGCTTTGCCTGATGGTGGCCTCCCGTCGACGAGCATTGAAATCATCTGCTTCTAGAGCGGGAGTTTCACGTTCGAGTCTTGGGAGTGAAACGAGTCAGAGCCTTCCAACTCAACGTTGACTCTTATTCTGAGTGGCGGCCGAGGGCGCAGCTCACCACCCCACCCTCTGAGGCCTCACTGCCATCGCTTGCAAAAATAGGACTAACGGTCCAGACCTGGGAAGGTTTCTACCTCTTCGATTACTGATCAGAAGTGGGCAAACCCCAGGAAGGAATGTGTGCAGCAGCGGTGAGTCTGGGCCTGAGGCCAAACCCAGCACAAAACCACCACAGCCTCGGGCACTGGCGTCAGAGGACGTTTACATGACCTCTTGCCCTAAAATGATTACTCTGCAACTACAGACCGGGCCAAAGGAAGCTGTCCCTGGCATTTTCAATAAAGTCCAGGGTGGATTCTTTCCTCCTTCCATGCCCTCCCCGCAGCTTTCTTGGGAACCAGCTGTGGCCCCCACACCCTCCACACTGAGCTCAGCCGCATTCTCAGCAAAGGCATTCGTAAGGCTCTTCTAGCTACCGGGCTTCCCTGGGGGCTCAGCTGGTAAGGAATCTGCCTGCAGTGCAGAGACCTGGGTTTGATCCCTGGGTGGGGAAGATCCCCTGGAGAAGGGAAAGGCTACCCACTCCAGTGTTCTGGCCTGGAGAATGCCATGGACTGTATAGTCCTCGGGGTCTCAAAGAGTCGGACGCGACTGAGCGACTTTCACTTTCACTTTTCTAGGCACTGCTGAGGGCTTCCCTGGGGGCTCGGTGGTAAAGAATCTGGCTGCAATGACGGAGACACAGGTTCGATCCCAGGGTCGGGAAGATCCCCTGGAGAGTAGAATGGCAACCCACTCTAGTATTCTTGCCTGGAGAATCCCATGGACAAAAGAGCCTGGTGGGCTACAGTCCACAGGGTCACAAACAGGCAGACACGACTGAGCGGCTAACACGCACAGTCACCGCTGGAGCCACAGGGAATACGAACCGTGCATGTGAGCGCACTCAGCCCTCAACAGAATGGAAGCGGTCAGGACCTGGGGCACACGTGCGGGAACCGCTGCCCGGGGCACAGAGCCGGGAGGCCTGGAGGGCCGCTTGTGGGCCGGGTCGCCGCCTCTCTCCACCGCCTCTTGGCCCTGCGACGGCCCCGCAGTGCCGAGGAAGCGTATTTTATATAAAGCATATCACGCTCTGTTGGAATCATTTGCCTACTAAGCACTTTGTTTCTTCAAAGCCAAGACTGAGGACTAGCTGTTAACAGTGTTTGCAGAAATTTGCCACCAATTGAGTAATTCTTATGGGACAAGTGAACCAATGCATTAAATCAAATAATCAAACAGAAGAAAATCCTTTCCGTGAGCTCCCGGGTACTGTAGAGATGAGATGTCTGTTTCCGGTTTGGGACCCCTCAGAGAGATGGAGCCAAGTGCGTTTTTCCTGATGTGTTGGGAGGGACGCACAGTCTCTAGCTTAGCTCCCCTTGGTTTTTCACTTTTCAGACATTCGCTTAGAGTTTTCTCAGGAAAACCCAGTGCTGAGAACTCTCCAGACATCTGGGACTCTTTGCCAGCGATCACTTTCACGAGCCGCCCAGCGCTCACGCTCTCCTTCTCCTGGTCTCCGTAGCTGTTTGTCTTTAGACGAGGCTAATGCCTGGTTAGATGTCTCGTGGATGCGATGCAAAGCCCGCCTAGTGGTGCATATGGAGGACTCGCCCAGGCCGGGGCTCAGAGTGTCTTCACGACGAGAGAAGCACAGGCAGAATCGGACTGGCTTTCCTGGGCCCCACGGTCACGCCCTAAGGAGAAGGCCTGGTCCTTGGTGACCAGACGGTGCGGGGCGTTAGGTCACAGGGACGGAGCAGGGATGCTGCGGGCAGGGAGGGAGCCGGGCTCAGTGGCCTCTGCTTCCTGGGGTGGGACCGTGAGGTTTTGCTCTGAGTGCGTCTTGTCTTTGCTTTTAAATTGATCTGCAGTTGCACGTAGTACTTTAAAGCTTGAAACCAAATAGGATGTGTGGTGGTTTTCTTTAGCATCTCGGTGGGTTTTAGAAAGGTCGTGGTGAGGGCTTAGTTGAAAGGCGCGGTAGGAGGAGGATTCGCTCAACACCATGGACTCGAGCTTCCTGAAATGGAACAGATTTTAAAATAAACAAGCCTGGTTGCTGGATCAGAGCTCAAAGCCTGCTTTGGGCTTCTGTGTGGGACTCAGCTTGGGCGTGGTGATTTCTGGGTCAAGACTGTGGGCTCTTCAAGTGTCTTTACAGTGTATTTAGAGTTTGAGGGCAGAAAGCATTGATTTAGATACAACTCAGATAAAGTAACTGTCTTCCCAAGACAGTAATTTTCTCTGCAGTTTAAAGAGGATGTTCCCTTCTTCCTGTGTGGCGAGTGAGGCGCCGCCCAGTGCTCCCGAGCCCTGAGTTTTGCAGCCCGCTGCTTGGCCTCTGGCTGCCGCACGTTGGAAGCCACTCTGTAAGCCCTGTCTCCCCGGCATTCTCTACGCTCCTCTGATGGTTGTGTGTCTCACCCCTCCTCCAGGCTTATTTCAGAAGATCCGTCAAGGAGCCCGGAGGTGGACGTTTCCATAGTGGAGGTTTACAACAATGACATTTTTGACCTTCTGGCTAAAGACAGCTGTCGAGTGGCATCTGGGGTGAAGCGACAGGTGCTGCCAACCCAGCAAGGAAGGAAGGCGGTCTGCGGGCTGACCTACCAGTGAGTGACCTGGTGCTGAGCTCTGTGAGTGGCAGCAGCTTCGAGGGGACCCCACGGAGAGCCAGGCGGGGCGTCGGACTCGGCGCTCCGCCTGAGAGAGGGCTCACTGTGCTTATTTGCCCAGGGTGCAGTTCTCCACTTTCAATTTGCTTTAGAAACGATCTTTTAAAATCATAATGAAGACAAATTAGATGGTGCTTTAAAATACCTTTAAGAGATGGTGGGAAGGCGTTATCCCTGAGGCTCAGCTGAGGGACAGGCGTGCAGAAGCCCTGGGACCCTCCAGAGGCCCCTCGGTTAGGCACCGTGTCCTTAGGTCCCTCGGCACATCAGAATTTTACCGAATACACCAAGGAATCAGCTTCTCCTCCAGAGCGCCGTGTTCTTAAACGCACGTTCAGGAATCAGGTTTGCCCTTGGCAGGGGTCACCTGACTGATCCACATGGAGGAGAAGGCACGAAGGGTCAAGGTCATGCAGCCCATTCTGGGGTCTCAAAGTCAATGGAGGAAGGGTCTTCAGACTATTTCTTTTTAAAAAAAGCTATTTTGTATTGGCGTATGGCCAGTTAACAGTGTTGTGATCGTTTCAAGTGAACAGCAGGGGGACTCGGCCACACACATGTGTTGCGAGTCATTTCTAACATTTGAAAAAGCCTAAAGGGAGTCGAGCCTCTGACCATAAGTCTATGAAAGCTAAGCCGAAATGCCAGCTTTATCTGATGTCGTGATCAGTTATGACGTGACAACTGACATGATCAGTTAGATGGCATGATCAAAACGTTTTCTCCTGCAGATCAGAAGTTCTGCTTATCTCATCAGTTAAAAGAAGAAAGTAAATTGAGTTTGCATTCAATAAATTTCATGAAATTTGGTTTGATAGACAAAATATTTTAAAATCTCGGAGTCCTTGAGGGCACCATAAATTCAAGTAGGCTTGACGTCGAGAAAATTGGGAAGCTCCATTTGGTTCAAAAACAGCTGATTACTTCAGGGTAAAGCAATGAGAGGCCCGATAAGTCAACAGACGTCGTAAAGTGAAACGCTGGATTTCTTGTTTACTTCTAAGACGCGCTGCTCTCCTGAGCTGGGTACACGCGGCTCGCGTCGGAGGTGTCCGTGCAGGCGGGCCCTCCCCGACCACCCTGGCCCCTCAGAGCCCGCTCGTGCACCCGCAGGTCAGTCCGCAGTGCCGCGCAGTTCCTGACGCTCGTGGGCGGGGGTCTGCAGCTGCGGGCGAAGCAGCCCACCGCGGTGCACGCCGAGTCCTCGCGATCTCATCTGGTGATAACCGTGACCCTGGCCACAGCCGCCTCCCCCCGCGGGCGCAGCGGGCGGCCGTCCTCGCCCGGTCAGTGCCCGCAGCAGAAATGCATGTAGGGCGGGAGGATCCTGCCTGCTGCAGGCTCTGAGCACGCCCAGAGCCCGGGGAGGGTCTGCAGGAGCCGGACTCCAGGAGCCGGGGGACCCAGGCTGAGAACCAGGGGGCCCGGGATACAGACTGTGCATCTTCCCGGGAAACGCGACGCATTCATCACAAACGACACTCTGTGACCTGGGTTTAAGAAGGCACACACCAGGGTAGAGGCGCGCGTGCGGGTATAGAGGCACGCGCCCCTATAGAGGGGCATGCGTGGGTATAGAGGCACACGCCCGTATAGAGGGGCACGTGGGTATAGAGGGGCGCGCGGGTATAGAGGCACACGCCCGTATAGAGGCGCGCGTGCGGGTATAGAGGCACGCGCCCCTATAGAGGGGCATGCATGGGTATAGAGGCACACGCCCGTATAGAGGCGCGTGCGCGCGGGTATACAAAGGATTCCAACCGTGTAAGGAGATAACGCACGTGTTGCCAGGTCCTCGTTGGCCCGAAGGTCTAGGGCAGTGCGCTGGAATCACCTGCGGGGCTGGTGGGAGCGCGGAGCCTCTCCTGCCCCCTGCCCCTCCCGCCCTCGGGACCCCGGGGCGAGGCTGCAGCCCTGAATACACGGGTCTACAAGTTCAGGGAGCCAGCGACGTGTGGAGGACCACCCACCCAGGGGGAGGCCCCCCTCGTGCTCAGTAAGGAAGGCCACGGAGAAGCCCCAGGCCCAAGGGCTAACCTCCAAAGGGCGTTCACACTCCAAACTCAGGCCAGGGAGGCGGAAACTGGCCTGAGCCAGCTTGTCCCGAGACCACTTGAAGCACAGGGCATTGCCAGGTCTTTCTAAGAAACCTTGTTTAGTCCCCTTGGGACTGATTGGCACTGCTTCCCGGGGGCTCAGTGGTAAAGAATCCTGCCAGTGCAGATCCCCTGCGTCAGGACATGGCACCCACTCCAGTGCGCTCGCCTGGAGAATCCCATGCACGGAGGAGCCTGGTGGGCTGCAGTCCCCGGGGTCACACAGGGTCGGAAGTGACTTAGCGACTGAGCGCACACAGTTAGACTTTAATTCGCATTTTGACCCCTTCAGGGTCTCTGGGCCCTTTTCCCGTCCGTGTTCAGGAGGAAGGGTCTCACTACTTGTGAGGTGCAGGCCTGCAGGGCAGAGTTGGGGGGGGCTCCCGCCTCGGGGGAGACCCAGGGAGCTTGGGCGCCGTCTCTCGGCTCTTCTCACACCCCTGCTGCAGCTCTGCAGACAGATCGGTCAGCGTCCACAGGGCCCCGCTGGCCTGGACCCCGCCTGCCAGCCACCGGGAGGAGGCAGAACCCGCCCGCGCCCCCGAGGACCCGCGGGTACAGACTCCGGCAGGTGGCCCCGGACCCCCTGGGGCAAGTGCACGCCACCCTGCAGCTTGTGGACCTGGCGGGCAGCGAGTGTGCGGGTGAGTGCGGGGAGCCTGCCCCGGGTGGCCGGCCTCGGGGCTCCCATGGGTGGCGTCCCCCAGTGCCCTCCGAGTCTCGCCCCTCCCTCCTGGCGCCGTCTCAGTACCGAGGCCCAGAGTGTTAGTTCACATGCCGCCCGCGGGGTCCTGACAGGGAAGGGAGCTTGGCTCCCCCAGGGCGTTCCCTGCTGGGGCCACAGGTCGTCACGGGGGGATGTCCAGGGACAGGGTCTCCTCCACACGGCTCTGCAGAGTGCAGTCTTTCCACACCGCCTCTGTTTTGCTTTTCTGATGCCTCGTGATGTTAGCAAGGATTCATGCAAATCTTGTATGAGGGGGTCTCTGTATCCCACAGGTGTGTCTGGAGTGACGGGGCCAGCCCTGAGGGAGACTTCCTGTATAAACCGGAGCCTGGCAGCCCTCTCAGACGTCCTGGGGGCGCTGGCGGAGGGCAGAGGCCACATCCCCTACCGGAACAGCAGGCTCACCCATCTGCTGCAGGATGCACTTGGTACCGCTGCGCCGTGGCTGCCGGGGGCGGGGGGGGAGGCTCTCCCCTGCTGCTGCCCCCTGCTCTGCCCCGTCCCCTGCTGCTGCCCCCTGCCCCCTGCCCCTGCCCCTGTCCCCTGCTCTGCCCCTGCCGCTGCCTCTGCCCCTGTCCCCAGACCTGCTCCTCTCGGCCACACTGCCCAGGGGGCTGGCTGGCTCTGGGGGTCTCTGCCTCCCTCCCTCTTGTTAACATGGTGGCTGTCTTGAGGGTTGTCTGACCCAAGTGGCTGTGAATGTGGGCACTACCAGCCCCTCCGGCTGGGTCCCACATTCCCCGGGTGTGGCACCCATAGGGCTTCTCTGAGCTGAGGGACCACGCGGCTCCGCCTCTGGTCTCAGTATCTCCTCTCGCTCCATCCACAGGATGAGGACGGGGCCGCTCCCAGCTCTGCTGCTGCCCCTGATCTACGCCGACCGGGGCCAGCGCCCCGTGGGGCGCGTGGGGCTGGGGTGGGGGTGGCATCCACACCCCGGGCTCGCACCCCTGCGGGCGGCACCCACTCCCCGGGCTCGCATCCCCGCAGCTGAGCTGTGGTTCCCTACTTCCTCTGCCTTGCTGCTGTTCTTCCTGTCTCAGGTCTTTTTCCAAACTGCCTCCCCTACTGCTGGCCCTTCAAGCAACGCGAGAGGGGGCTTCCGCTGTGGGGAGAAGCCCAGATGCCCCTTCCCAAGAGCCTAGAGGGGCCCGGGGCCCGCAGAGCACCCAGGGCCTTCAAAGCACCAGGGCCCCAGCATCCCCGGGAGCACCCAGGCCACTGTCTCAGCGCTCGTGTGGAGGCCGCTGGGGGCCGGGCTTCAGCGACGCTCTTCTCTCACTGGTCTCTTCCCAACTGCATGTTGTCACTTCTTTCTCCAAGGAGGTGACGCAAAATTGCAGGTGATTGTGTGCGTGTCCCCAGGCCAGAGGCACGTGGCCGAGACGCTGCAGAGCCTGGGGTTTGGCGCCCGAGCGAGGCAAGTGGAGCGAGGCCGTCCAGCCCCCAGAAAACTCAGGTGAAGGAGAGGTGACGCGCTCAGGGCTTTTCTCCCTTAAATGTGCTGGCTTTTCCTTATAATGTATGTGCTATAAAAACAAACATGTTGAATGTGCTTGTGAAGCTGAGCCAAGTGTGGACAAAACATCGAGGCAACTGGAGTCTGGGCAGGGGAGGGAGGAGGGGGAAGGAGGAGAGTGTGTACGGAGGGAGGTGTGGCCAAAGTATTGGAGTTTCAGCCTCAGCATCAGTCCTTCCAATGAACACCCAGGACTAGTCTCCTTTAGGATAGACTGATTAGATCTCACTGCAGTCCAAGGGACTCTCCAGAGTCTTCTCCAACACCACTGTTCAAAAGCATCAATTCTTTGGTGCTCAGCTTTCTTCACAGTCCAAGTCTCACATCTGTACATGACTACTGGAAAAACCATAGCCTTGAATAGATGGACCTTTGTTGGCAAAGTAATATCTCTGCTTTTTAATATGTTATCAAGGTTGGTCATAATTTCTTTCCAAGGAGTGTCTTTTAATTTCATGGTTGTAGTCACCATCTGCAGTGATTTTGGAGCCCCCCAAAATAAAGTCTGACACTGTTTCCACTGTTTCCCCATCTATTTCCCATGAA
>SJYD01056033.1:89240-102325 GCA_006408635.1 Nanger granti | reverse complement strand
ATATGCAGATGACACCACCCTTATGGCAGAAAGTGAAGAGGATCTAAAAAGCCTCTTGATGAAAGTGAAAGAGGAAAGCAAAAATTTTGGCTTTAAAGCTCAACATTCAGAAAACGAAGATCATGGCATCCGGTCCCATCACTTCATGGGAAATAGATGGGGAATCAGTGGAAACAGTGTCAGACTTTATTTTGGGGGGCTCCAAAATCACTGCAGATTATGACTGCAGCCATGAAATTAAAAGACACTTATTCCTTGGAAGAAAAGTTATGACCAACCTAGATAGCATATCCAAAAGCAGAGACATTACTTTGCCAACTAAGGTCCGTCTAGTCAAAGCTACAGTTTTTCCAGTAGTCGTGTATGGATGTGAGAGTTGGACTGTGAAGAAGTCTGAGCGCTGAAGAATTGATGCTTTTGAACTGTGGTGTTGGAGAAGACTCTTGAGAGTCCCTTGGACTGCAAGGAGATTCAACCAGTCCATTCTGAAGGAGATCAACCCTAGGATTTCTTTGGAAGGAATGATGCTAAAGCTGAAACTCCAGTACTTTGGCCACCTCATGTGAAGAGTTGACTCATTGGAAAAGACATTGATGCTGGGAGAGATTGGGTGCAGGAGAAGAAGGGGACGACAGAGGATGAGATGCCTGGATGGCATCACTGATTCGATGGAAGCGAGTCTGAATGAACTCCGAGAGTTGGTGATGGACAGGGAGGCCTGACGTCCTGCGATTCATGGGGTTGCAAAGGGTTGGACATGACTGAGCAACTGAACTAAACTGAAGATGGACACAGATCTTTCTCTACTGTTACTGTTATGTTGATGACAAGTTCATATGGGTAAAGTCTTTAGAGTAATGCTTAGTGTGTATGAAGTGTTGAGACACCTCTTATCAGTGTGATGATGATTACATCCTCATCACAGTCTGTGTTCTTTTAAAGCCACTGTGGACTTTGTCCTCTCTGAAGACAGCAGTCTTGCTGTAACTCATCTAGGTAGTGAATGTCACTCAGTGTGTAGAATGTTACACTTCTGCATCAATGACCCACTGTTGATTGGAATTTGTATATTTTTCACGTCTTGTCCATACCCATGATGAATTCATGTTGATTGGAGGATATCATCATCTTATGAAAAAAAAGAAATTAGAGAGCAACAATTTGCTCCATATAGGTTTTCATTCATGCATCAGAATATTACTTGAGCTGAATTGACCTTACCTGTCTCACTTATTCTCTTTTTCTGTGAAAATAAAAACCCTCCTCAGGGCCCATTGGTGAAATGTGTCTTCATTTCAGGCACAGTTGACCTTCAAGGATGTGTTCATAGATTTCACTCCCGAGGAGTGGGACTGAATGGACCCTGCCCAGAGGACCTTGTAGAAGGATGTGATGGTGGAGACCCTCAGGAACCTGCTGTCTGTGGGTGAGGGTCACTTCCCTCTGAAGTAGGGATCTACTTTGGGGTACCTCTGCATTTTCCTTTGTTGTCTCTTGAGAGCCCTGTTTTTCTTGACTGAGCTGAAAACCTTGTTCACTCAGACGTGTAAGGCTTCGTGTTTGGCACAGGGAGTTCAAACCTGACTTTCCTTCTGATGACCTGCCCACTGTGTGATACACAAAGTGTTTTTCCAGAGCTTGAGTGTTTATAAAGCTGATTTCAAACTCTGAAATTTCCAGTTGCCTGTTTTATACCCTTGTATTCTTGGTTCAGTAACTCTTGGAAAGGAACTAGATACCTGATGCATACTATACTGTATATTATACTGTTCCCTGTGCATTCAGAAGGAGGCAAATAGTAAGGTAATTTGTGAAGTATTTTTCTGTCCATCATAATGTCCTCACTTCTTGACTGACAAAAGACCTGGGATTTTCCACCTGCCAGTGCAGGAGACACAGGTTCGATCCCTGGTCTGGAAGATCCCATGTCACAGAGCAGCTAAGCCCGTGGGTCAGAACTACTAAAGCAGCGTTCTAGAGCCTGGAAGCTGTGATTACTGAGCCCGCATGGAACAACTACTGAAACCCAGGAGGAGCCAAAGCAAATAAGAAGCCCAAACACTGCAACTGGAGAATAACCGCTACTTGCTCAACTTGGGGAAAAGTCCAAACAGCAAGGATCACTCACTCCAACCAAAATAAATGAATAAACAAAATTATTAAAGCTATCAAATGCATTTATTAAAAAAAAAAAAAGAAAGTTTAGATTCTGGAAGAAGCCAAGCATGACATTTCTTCTGAGCTGGAATCTCTGATTCTGACCTAAATCATAACTCTATTTTTGTAGCACGAGAAAGATCCCTGGATTGTGGAGAATGAAGTGCTAATTAGCAGAAAATCAGATGAATGGGAAAGGATCAACAGTGTGATTTTAGGTCAGCTGTCACAAGGATAGAGAGGAAGCCACACCATTCACTGTGTTTGGGAAACTCTTGAAGTGCGAGAGTTCTGTGAGAAAAGAGATATTTAGTGTTTGTGAACTCTCACAGAAGATTTTTCTTCAACTTCCTGATCTGTTCTTTGACCTGTGAAATGTACAACACCCTCCAGTGGTGCTTTAGTGCCAACAGAGACAAAGGCAAGCCTTTTTTTTTGTTGTTGTTGTTGTTGTTGTTGTTGTTTTGGCTGTACTGGGTGTCTATTTCCTCTATGGCCATTTCTCTATTTGAGACAAGTGGGGGCTACTCGCTGCTTGTAGGGTGCATGGCTTTTTATTGTGGTGGCTTCTTTTGTTGTGGAGCACCAGCTCTAGGCACACGTGCTTCAGTAGTTTCGCTACACAGGCTCAGTATCTGTCCTTCAGCTTAGTTGCTCCCTGGCATGTGAGATCTTCCCAGAAAAAGGATAGAACCCATGTCTCCTGCATCGGCAAGTTAACTTTTTACCATGTGGCCACCAGGGTGTTAGGGAAATTAAAGAAATAGTCCTGTTTAGGCTTCAGGACAAAGCAGTGCATTCCTCTGTGCTTGCCTCCAACCTGCCTGGACACACTCTGACTGTGAGTACCCTGACTGCCTGCTGTGAGTGCAAGGTTTGCAGCACCATAGATAAGTTAGGACACAAATCTTGAGATTGCTCACCTTTGAGATTGTTCAAAGAGGCTCTGACCAACCCAGCCCCAGGCTTAGGAACATCCAAGTTTCATAAGACAAAACAAACAGCATGAAGATGAAACCAGAGCTGTTGTTTGCTCACAGATGGATGATATCAGTTTGCATCCTGGGATGATAAGCAGGAACCCCGAACAGCAATGTTAAAGCTTCACCCATGGAGTGGACAGGCTGCAGGGGACCCTTACCCAGTTGAGACTCTAGTGCTGTGTCTGGGACTTTCCAGGGCTGTTCCAGTCTGGATGTTGGTCAGAAGCCAATTTGGTGATGTATCCTCTGCTGTTTCTGTTTTCTTGTCTTTTCAGTTCAGTTGCTCAGTCATGTCCGACTCTTTGTGACCCCATGAATCGCAGCACGCCAGGCCTCCCTGTCCATCACCAACTTCCAGAGTTTACCCAAACTCATGTCCATTGAGGCAGCGATTCCATCCAACCATCTCATCCTCTGTCCTCGCCTTCTCCTCCTGCCCTCAATCTTTCCCAGCATCAGGGTCTTTTCAAATGAGTCAGCTCTTCGCATGAGGTGGCCAAAGTACTGGAGCTTCAGCTTCAACATCAGTCCTTCCAATGAGCACCCAGGGCTGATGTCTTTTAAGATGGACTGATTCACTTCAGTTCAGTCATGAAGTCGTGTCTGATTCTTTGTGACCCCATGCATTGCAGCACTCCAGGCCTCCCTGTCCATCACCAACTCCTGGAGTTCACTCAAACTCTTGTCCATGGTGATGCCATCCAGCCACCTCATCCTCTGTTGACCCCTTCTCCTTCTGCCCCCAATCCCTCCCAGCATCAGAGTCTTTTCCATTGACTCAACTCTTCTCATAAGGTGGCCAAAGTACTGGAGTTTCAGCTTTAGCATCATTCTTTCCAAAGAACACGCAGGACTGATCTCCTTTAGAATGGACTGGTTGGATCTCCTTGCAGTCCAAGGGACTCTCAAGAGTCTTCTCCAACACCACAGTTCAAAAGCATCAATTCTTCAGCCCTCAGCTTTCTTCACAGTCCAACTCTCACATCCATACATGACCACAGGAAAAACCATAGCCTTGACTAGACGAACCTTTGTTGGTAATGTCTCTGCTTTTGAATATGCTATCTAGGTTGGTCATAACTTTTCTTCCAAGGAGTAAGCATCTTTTAATTTCATGGCTGCAATCACCATCTGCAGTGAATTTGGAGCCCCCAAAATTAAAGTCTAACTATGTTTCCACTGTTTCCCCATCTATTTCCCATGAAGTGATGGGACCAGATGCCATGATCTTCGTTTTCTGAATGGTGAGCTTTAAGTCAACTTTTCACTCTCCTCTTTGACTGACATCAAGAGGCTTTTTAGATCCTCTTCACTTTCTGCCATAAGGGTGGTGTCATCTGCATATATGAGGTTACTGATACTTCTCCCGACAATCTTGATTCCGCTGTGCTTCTTCCAGCCCAGCGTTTCTCATGATATACTCTGCATATCACTTAAATAAGCAGGGTGACAATATACAGCCCTGACGTACTCCTTTTCCTATTTGGAACCAGTCTGTTGTTCCATGTACCTGCATATAGGTTTCTCAAGAGGCAAGTCAGGTAGTCTGGTATTCCCATCTCTTTCAGAATTTTCCACAGGTGATTGTGATCCACACAGTCAAAGGCTTTGGCATAGTCAGTAAAGCAGAAATAGATGTTTTTCTGGAACTCTCTTGCTTTTTCCATGATCCTGCGATGTTGGCAAGTTAATCTCTGGTTCCTCTGCCTTTTCTAAAACCATCCTGAACATCTGGAAGTTCACGGTTCATGTATTGCTGAAGCCTGGCTTGGAGAATTTTAAGCATTACTTTACTAGCATGTGAAGTGAGTGCAATTGTGTGGTAGTTTAAGAATTCTTTGGCATTGCCTTTCTTTGGGATTAGAACAAAAACTGACCTTTTCCAGTCCTGTGGCCACTGCCTGAGTTTTCCAAATTTGCTGGCATATTGAGTGCAGCACTTTCACATCATCATCTTTCAGGATTTGAAATAGCTCAACTGGAATTACATCACCTCCACTAGCTTTGTTCGTAGTGATGCTTCCTAAAGCCCACTTGACTTCACATTCCAGGATGTGTGGCTCTAGGTGAGTGATCACACCATTGTGATTATCTTGGTTGTGAAGATCTTTTTTGTACACTTCTGTGTATTCTTGCCACCTCTTCTTAATATCTTCTGCTTCTATTAGGTCCCTACCATTTCTCTCCTTTATTGAGCTGATCTTTGCATGAAATCTTCCCTTGGTATCTCTATGTTTCTTGAAGAGATCTCTAGTCTTTCCCATTGTGTTGTTTTTCTCTATTTCTTTGCATTGATCGTTGAGGAAAGCTTTCTTATCCCTCCTTGCCATTCTTTGGAACTCTGCATTCAGATGCTTATATCTTTTCTTTTCTCCTTTGCTTTTTGCTTCTCTTCTTTTCACAGCTGTTTGTAAGGCCTCCTCAAACAGCCATTTAGCTTTTTTGCATTTCTCTTTCCTTGTGCTAGTCTTGATTCCTGTCTCCTGTACAGTGTCATTAACCTCCATCCATAGTTCATCAGGCACTCTATCTATCTACTGGAGAGAAACCATATAAATGTGATATATGTGCAAACCTTTAGTCAAAGTGCAAATGTTGTAGTTCATCAGAGAATTCATACTGGAGAGAAAACTTACAAATGTAACGTGTGACAAAGCCTTTAGTCAGATTTCTGGCCTTATAGTCATCAGAGAACTCATACTAGAGAGAAATCATACAAATAGAATTAGTGTGGCAGAGCTTTCATTGCACATTGATCTATAACCATTAGGGAAAATGATATAAATATCAAAAACGATTTATATATCAAATCCTTCAGTCACAGGAATAGTTTTGCAGATAATCAGTGAATCCATACTGGAGTGAAACCTTACAGATGTAATAAATGCAGTAAAGTATATCATCTTTTTGACCTTCAGAAAAGACAAGTTGTAGGAAAACTGCATAAATACAGTGGGTGTGGCAAAGCTTTGGATTCTGAGTTCAGAACTAACTAACCATTGTGTAATGAATTCTGAGATCTTACCCATGTAGTGATTGTGGCAAATATTTTAGAAGGCATTCAAAGCTTACAAATCGTGAAAAAAAATCATACTGGAAAGAAGCCATACATTTAGAGTGCAGTAAATCTTAAGGGGACCATAAGGTCACCTGTACATGAGAGAAAGGATGTAAATGTAATATATGTGACCACTGCTTCAATACAAGTCTCATTAGTCACATCATCAGGGAATTCATAATCCAGAGAAAGGAAATGTAATAAATGGGGCAAATGCATCAGGTAGCATTCAGGCCTAAAAAGACATCAGATGATCCATATGCAAGAGACCTTACAAATGTATTCACTGTGGTGAGGCTTTTGTCAGGTGTTTCCATTTAGGCTTCATAAGAAAATTCATACTCTAATACATAGAAGCTATGGTGATGTAATGAGTGTGTCTTGACACAGTCTTACAGAGAGCTTATAGACAACAGTCTCAATTTAAGAATCCGTAAAGAAGTCATTCTGAAGGAAAAGCTTACAAGTGATAATGAATGTGTAAACCCTTCACTCGGGGCTCATATCTCACCAATCATCAGATGATCCATACTAGGGAGATCCTTACAAGTGTATGTAATGTGGCAAAGCTTTTAGGTGCTGCCTTAAACTCAGGATTTATCAAATGCTTTATACTTAGAAATGCAATGACTATGGCAGTTTTTAACAATTACTACTCACTCTCTAGATATGTAGGAATATATATCCTGGAAACAAGCCACACAAATGTGTTTGTAGGGAGGAATTTTCTGAAACAGCAAAGTTTGGGGATGATACTACAGCAATGCCTTCCACATGCAATAGGAGTGGAAAAAGTTTCACCTTGAGTTGAAGTATTATACAGCAAGAGTCCATATTGAGTAGAAGTCATAAACTGTGTAGGCAATGGCTTTCTCAAGACATCAGAGTGTATTAGACTTAAAAATATATGTCTTTCAAAGAAACCACACAAAAGTTGTGCATGCTATTTCCTCTAAAATCATGAAGAAGACAGGGTGCCCACTCTCACCACAACTATTCAACATAGTTTTGGAAGTCCTAGCAGTGAGAGAAGAAAAGGTAATAAAAGGAATCCAGATTGGGAAAGAAGTAAAATTCTTACTGTTTGCAGATGACACGATCCTCTACATAGAAAACTCTAAAGATAGCATCAGAAAATTTCTAGAGCTAATCAATGAATATAGTAAAGTTTCAGGATATAAAATTAATACTCAGAAATCTCTTTGCATTCCTATATACTAACAATGAAAAAAGAGAAACTAAGGAAACAATCCCATTCACCATTGCAATGAAAAGAATAAAGTACTTATGAATAAGTTCACCTAAAGAAACAAAAAGACTTACATGTACAAAACTATAAAACACTAGTGAAAGAAAGATGACACAAATAGATGGAGCAATATACCATGTTCGTGGATTGGAAGAATCAATATAGTGAAAATGAGTATTCTACCCAAAGGAATCTATACATAGGAAGATGTTAATGTATGAACTTTGTGTTGTAAAATGAGTAAGTTCTGGTGAGCTATGTGCAGCATTCTAACTGCAGTAAATTCTTCTGTGTTACTACATACTTTAAATTTGCCAGTAGAGTAAATCTTGTGTTCTCACCATACAAATTATGGGAACTGGGAGTTGATGGTGCCAGTCATCAACACATCCATCAACTCCCAGTTCCCATGTTTTGTATGGTGAGAACACTTAAGATTTACTCTACTGGCAAATCTGTCAGGGGCTTCCTTGGTGGCCCAGAGGGTTAAAAGCACCTGCATGCAATGCAGGAGACCCGGGTTCAATTCCTGGGTTGGGAAGTTCCCCTGGAGAAGGAAATGGCAATCCACTTCAGTATCCTTGCCTGAAGAATCCCATGGATGGAAGAGCCTGGTGGGCTACAGTCCATGGGGTCGCAAAGAGTCAGACATGACAGAGCGAGCTCACTTCACTTCACTTCATACATTTGTCAAATGGTCACATCATGCATGATAAGTATACACATATCCATCTCATTTGTTCTATCTCAGTAAGGCTGGAAAAGGAGAAAGTAGGAGGTTGGCTGGGTTTGCCACCTTTAATGGTGTTCAACCCATGTTTCCCATGAGATCCATGAAGCATTTTGCAAAACCATGTATGGTACCCCCTGCCCTATCAGACGTCCTCAGGTACTTGTATGGGTCCTAGTCCCAGGTATGTTCACAGTGCAGCAACTCTGATCTGGATCCTACATTGAGAACCAAGGCTCTTAGGCTCCACTTCTGAGACTGAGAACAGCCCCAGGGATGAGGAGGCCACTCTGCTCTGAGTGGGGATGGACCAGGGCCTGCTGTGTGACCTGAAGGGGATCGTGGGGTCAGCGAAGGTGTCCCCTGCTGCTGGGTACATGAGGCCTCACCGGGAGAGGAGTGTGATCCGAGGGAAAGTGTGGGAAAGCTCCTGTGTCTGTCTCTGTGCCGCAATTGACTGTCCTGCGTCCCTCCTGAGACAGTGGGCACAGAGGACTGTCTGTTCCCCATGGAGGGCTTCCCTGCATGTGTAGTTGGGGCTCATGAAGGGGGAATGTTGATTGTAGGTGTTAAACAGCATGTTTTCAACTTTTAGTATCAACCTCTGTAGGATGCCTGAGAAAAAACCTGGAAGAGGGGAGAAAGAGTCAGGAATGCCTCTTTCTCAGGTGTCATATTCTGAGTGATTCTCAGTCTGTCCTTCCTGAAGTGCCCTTCTCTGGACTCGCTAATCGTCTCTGACTCTGGAGTATCCTGTTTCCCGTACATGCACACTCACCGGGGGCCTTCCCTGAGGGCCTGTCATCTCCACTTAGATCCCATCTCCCCATGACCTGGTGACCTGGCCCTTGTGAGGAAGCTCCCCTGGGCACCGTCCTGGGCAGGGCTTCTCACCCACAGGTTGGAGACAGGGTCTCAGTGCTGTTAGGCAGCAAGTTTGCTTAGGGCCCATCTGGATGCGCTGTCTGCTGTCAACCAGAATAAAGAAGCTGCACGTGGACATCAGGTATTCACACTCAGAATACGTGGTAAAATCTGGAAAAGAGGCCAATAAGGGGAAATCAGTCCTGACTATTTATAGTACATTTAAAGCTAAATGAGGACCTCCTTGAAAATCTTGGTGTTTGAAAATGGAATGGAAAGTGCAGAAAGAGACCTCAGGGCTAAGGGGCTTTTCATTCCATCATCTCTTTTTCACTATGAAATCCAAGTTTACTGGTATTTTTTTGTCTTCTTTGTCACATGGTGCAGCTTGCAGAATCTTAGTTCCCTGAGTATGGATTGAACCTGAAACTCCAGAAATGGAAGTGCGAGGTCTTAACCATGGGACTGCTAGGGAAGTCCCCACTTTACTAACCTTGGTTCATTGTTCTATTGTGGAATTAACAAATAAACTATGGTTTTTGTTAATAACTATATACCTAAAATTAACTGTGGATAAAATAATTTTTTTAGAAAAATTATTTATTTAGGTGTTCTGGGTCTTTGTTGCTGCTTGGTCTTTTCTCTGGTTGTCAGCAGTGGGGGCTGTTCTCTAGTCGTGGTGCAGGCAATTCTCACTGTGGTGTCTTGTTGCAGAGCCTGGGCTGTATGATGCTTGGGCTTCAGTAGTTTCAGCACGTGGGCCTAGTAGTTTGGGCTCTTGGGCGTTAGAGCACAGGCTCAGTAGTTGCGTCACTTGGTCTTAGTTGCCCCGAGGCATGTGGCCTTATCCTGGAGCAGAACCCATGTCTTCCGCATTTGCGGGTGGATTCTTTACCATTGTACCAGGAGAGATGCCCTCATATTACTTGTGAAGACAGGTATTTTATAGAGATTGGATTGAAAGTATTCTATATATGTTTATTATACGTCTACTACTTTTTTTCTTTTTTTTAAACTACTATAGTATTAGAGTTGAGACATCCTTGTTGGTACAGTGGATAAGAATGTGCCTGCCAATGCAGGTGATATAGGTTTGATCTCCCTGGTCCGAGAAGATTCCACATGCCCGGGAGTAACTAAGCCCATCCACCACAACTACTGAGCCCATGCTCGACAGCCTGTGAGCCAAAACTGCAGACTCCATGTATTGCAACTACAGAAGATTTGCTCCTGCAGTTCACCTACAACCTGTTCTCTGTAACAAAAGATGGCATTGCAGCGAGAAGCCTACTCACCACAAGTACAGAGTATCTCCTGCTCAGTGCAACTAGAAAAACTCACACAAAGTAACAAAGACCAGCACAACCTAAATAAATAAACAAGCTTTTTAAAAAAGGTAATATTGACACACTTAAGTACAGTTGATTCATTTTCATGGCCCCAGAGATGCTGAAATACATATGACTAAAAGTGATAATGGGAAAATGATTTTAAAATGTGTCAAGAGGCAACTCTTCATTCAGTCAATTCTGTATTTACATGTGCATGCATGTGTGCATGGATATGCAACTCCATAGTTTTATTACAAAACATCATCTCATAAATAACCTTTGTACTTTTTAACAGCTGAAATTATATCTTAAATATAGTATGTAGCCTTAAATTTTTCCTACCCCAGCACAGGAATGATTTAAATAGTAATAAGATTACTGATATTGTGTGGGGGAGGGGTTGAGGAGTGACCTTATACAATGACCTTTTATGGCCTTCCATTGCTCTTCAAATTCCTTGATGTTATTTGAGGTTTCTCAGGGAACTCTTATTGATGGACTTTTATGCTCTGTTACTTAACTGTTTGATTCCTTAGGTTCAAAGGAATTTGACTTGACTTAATTCCGTCCTCTTTTAGTATAAAATGGGACTGAGTTCTAACTCAGATAAGATGGTTTTCGGGGTACAGTCCACCATATTTTCAGTTTGCTGACTTTCTGAATAAAGTCGTTATACCTGCCCTGGCAACTTGTCTCTCAATGATTGGCCTGTTGTGTGGAGAGCAGTAGAAGCTTAGAATGTGTACTAAAGGAACAATGTGGTTTTCATCAATTTTTAAAGATGTATTGCTCTTTTGGGCCACATGATGCAAAGAGCAGACTCAATGGAAAAGACCCTGATGCTGGGAAAGATTGTGGGCAGGAGAGGAGGGCAACAGAGGATGACATGGTTGGATGGCATTACCCATTCAATGAACACAAGTTTGAGAAAACTCTGGGAGATAGTGAAGAACAGGGAAGCCTAGTGTGCTGCAGTTTATGGAGTTGCAAAGAGTCAGATTCGACTTAGCAACTGATCAACGAAAATTGCTCTTTTTAAGGCTAATGGTTAGTAAACTCTGTCAATTTCAAAATTAAAAAAAAGATACGGAAATTCCCATCACATACCTTAGTCCTCCAGTCTCAGACTGTAGGTTTTGACCTTGTGTCTCTGGAACTGAGCCATGTGGAGTTTGGCCTTTCAGCTGAATGAAGAACAAAGAGGAAAAGTTGTGATACAGGATGTCACTGTAAAAATGGCACGTTTTCCCCAGGGATAGTTTTGTATTTCTTATTTTAGTTTGCAGTACAGAGAGAAATCCAGAAAATTTTTTTTGTTTTCTGAAGATGATTAGATTATTCTATGGCAGTAAATGTTCTGCATCCAATTACCGCCCTACAGGAACTCTTCAGAGACCCAGGCTCCCAACCCCTGAATTGCCAGGAGCAGGACAGGCAAGAACCTGCTGACAAAACCATTTATTCATTTATTTATTGCACTTGAAAATATGTGGGTTATTTTCAAATACCTTTTGGTATTGATTTTCACATAGTTTCACAGTAATAGAGCAGGCCCTGTATGATTTCAATATTCTTTATTGAGGCCATGAAACTTTTGCACCTTGTTTTACATCATGATCCAGTGTCTCCTGGTTAATAGTCTATGGGAACTTGAATAA
This sequence comes from Nanger granti, assembly GCA_006408635.1. Taxonomy (NCBI): domain Eukaryota; kingdom Metazoa; phylum Chordata; class Mammalia; order Artiodactyla; family Bovidae; genus Nanger; species Nanger granti. The sequence goes on along the minus strand of SJYD01056033.1, from coordinate 90,295 downwards.
AATTTGTATCCTGCTCTTGTGTGAAAATTGTATAAGTCTGTAAGGCTGGAAAAGGAGAAAGTAGGAGGTTGGCTGGGTTTGCCACCTTTAATGGTGTTCAACCCATGTTTCCCATGAGGTCCATGAAGCATTTTGCAAAACCATGTATGGTACCCCCTGCCCTATCAGACATCCTCAGATACTTGTATGGGTCCTAGTCCCAGGTATGTTCACAGTGCAGCAACTCTGATCTGAATCCTACATTGAGAACCAAGACTCTTAGGCTTCACTTCTGAGACTGAGAACAGCCCCAGGGATGAGGAGGCCACTCTGCTCTGAGTGGGGATGGCCCAGGGCCTGCTGTGTGACCTGAAGGGGATCGTGGGGTCAGCGAAGGTGTCCCCTGCTGCTGGGTATGTGAGGCCTCACCAGGAGAGGAGTGTGATCCGAGGGAAAGTGTGGGAAAGCTCCTGTGTTGGTCTCTGTGCCGCAATTGACTGTCCTGCGTCCCTCCTGAGACAGTGGGCACAGAGGACTGTCTGTTCCCCATTGGAGGGCTTCCCTGCATGTGTAGTTGGGGCTCAGGAAGGGGAAATGTTGATTGTAGGTGTTAAACAGCATGTTTTCAACTTTCAGTATCAATCTCTGTAGGATGCCTGAGAAAAAACCTGGAAGAGGGGAGAAAAAGAGTCAGGAATGCCTCTTTCTCAGGTGTCATATTCTGAGTGATTCTCAGTCTGTCCTTCCTGAAGTGCCCTTCTCTGGACTCGCTAATCGTCTCTGACTCTGGAGTATCCTGTCTCCTGTACATGCACACTCACCGGGGGCCTTCTCTGAGGGCCTGTGATCTCCACTTAGATCCCATCTCCCCATGACCTGGTGACCTGGCCCTTGTGAGGAAGCTCCCCTGGGCACCGTCCTGGGCAGGGCTTCTCACCCACAGGTTGGAGACGGGGTCTCAGTGCTGTTAGGCAGCAAGTTTGCTTAGGGCCCATCTGGATGTGCTGTCTGCTGTCAACCAGAATAAAGAAGCTGCATGTGGACATCAGGTATTCACACTCAGAAAACGTGGTAAA
>SJYD01056033.1:52582-68692 GCA_006408635.1 Nanger granti | reverse complement strand
AGAAGCAGAGTCAGAAGGACTGAGAGAAATAACTGAAACTGAGGAGAAAAGCATCAGGGAGAACCAATGGGAACACTGAGAATGGCTGAGGGATTTGCAAAGGGATAGTCAAGTCAAGGAGGTTAAGCCTTGAAAATAGCCAAGTGAGTAAAATAGAGAAGTATTAATAAATTAGAAAGCCAGATCTCCAGGGACTGGAAAACAGCATAGGGAGAATTGCCCTGTCTCAGTGATAGGAGCCGGAGGCGAAGGGTGATGAGGGACGTCAGAGGTGGAGAGTCCCTAACTGGGTTTTCTGAGTTTGAGTCCAGGCCTCTTGGGTTAGAGTCCCGAGTTGTGTTTTCACCCGGTTTGAGTCCTGCCACAAGGGTTCAAGTCTGAGGTGGCCGGTTTTCTGGTGCTGGCAGGGAAAGGTAAGGAGCAGAGGAAGAAAGGGCTGGAAGGAAGCATAGCCACATGGTCTGCCAGAGAGTGGGGAGGCAGGGAGAGTCACAGCGAGAGGCGGGGAGTAATCTGGAGCGCAGAGAGGGAGCCGAAATGGGGGAAGAAGAGGCAGACATAGGTATGGATTTTTGAAAGACTCAGGAAGGTTGGAGAGAGAGCATTTCGAGGGGGAACGAATTGCAGCCGCCTGGGACAGGACACGTGTGAGGGAGGAAATAGGACGGGAACAGCAGGACGGCAGAGGGAGAGAAAAAGAGACACCAAGACCCAGATGAAATAGGGAGCTAGGTGAACAGAGGGGTAAGCTCGAGCCAGGTGTTGCCAGTTTGGATACAGATGATTTTTTTAGTTACACAGAGGAGGATGAGAATTTCAAAACTCCTGTCTATAAGGCTTGCGTCTTTTTTTATTACTTGTGGCAGCAGATGACGTTCATTTACAAACCCTGTTGAGCCTGGGCCAGTGGCTTGATTCACTGAGTTGTGAGTGAACCCCTTCCCTTGTCCTATCGTGAGATGGAGGTCAGGGAAGAAGAGATCTGGAGCAAGAAATGACCGACTCTAGAGTGTCACTGTGGTAGCTTTTTTTTTTTTTTAATGAATCTTTTTGACTGTGCTGTGCCGTGGGCTCAGGAGTTGTGGCTCCCAGGTTCTAAAGCACAGGCTCAGTAGTTGTGCACAGGCTTAGTTGCCTGTCCTTGTGGGATCTTCCTGAACCAGGGATAGAACCCATGTCCCTTGCATTGTCAGGCAGATTTTTATCCACTGTATCATTATTGGGTAGCATTTTTAAAGGAACACTTAAAAAAAAAAAAAACAGATTCACATTTTNCTCCCAGGTTCTAAAGCACAGGCTCAGTAGTTGTGCACAGGCTTAGTTGCCTGTCCTTGTGGGATCTTCCTGAACCAGGGATAGAACCCATGTCCCTTGCATTGTCAGGCAGATTTTTATCCACTGTATCATTATTGGGTAGCATTTTTAAAGGAACACTTAAAAAAAAAAAAACAGATTCACATTTTCTCCTTTCTTTATGTATAGTACTTTTTGTAGCTTGGAATAGGTCTTAATTCATTCAGTTTCTGTAATCATTTTTAACTTCAGAAATAAGCTTTTTTAGTTTCTAGTATTCTTCTCTTATCCTTTTCTAAATATGATTATTCTCCATTTTTTTTAAACTTTGACACCAGATTTTTAGATTAAAAATAATTCAGTTGGTTTTTTTTTTCCAAGTTTTTTTCAGATTCATTCCTTGCCTGAGTGCTTTCTTCCCTCCATCTCATACATTTGAAATTTTCTTTGGTGGTCATCTTTCTTACTAGTCAATCATCTTAGACTGTTTTGTGCCATACTTTATACAGATGATTTTTTTGGTTATACAGAGGAGGATGAGAATTTCAAAACTCCTGTCTATAAGGATTGTGTCTTTTTTTATTACTTGTGGCAGAAGATAATTTTCATTTGCAAACCCTATTGAGCCTGGGGCAGTGACTTGATTCACTGAGTTGTGAGTGACCCCCTTCCCTGGTCCTATCATGAGATAGACGTCAGGGAAGAAGAGACCTGGGGCAAGAAATGACTGACTCTAGAGACTCACTCTGTGGTAGATTTTNAGGGAGAAAGAGACACGCAGACCCAGATGAAATAGGGAGATGGGTGAACAGAGGGGTAAGCCCGATCCAGGTGTGGCCAGTTGTTTGGATACAGATGATTTTTTTCGTTATACAGAGGAGGATGATAATTTCAACTCCTGTCTATAAGGCTTGTGTCTTTTTTTATTACTTGTGGCAGAAGATGACTTCCATTTGCAAATCCTGTTGAGCAGTGGCTTGATTCACTGAGTTGTGAGTGACCCCCTTCCCTTGTCCTATTGTGAGATAGAGGTCAGGGAAGAAGAGACCTGGGGCAAGAAATGACTGACTCTGTCACTCTGTGGTAGCTCTTTTTTTTTAATTAATTTTTTGGCTGTGCTGTCTTCGGTTCTGTGCCATGGGCTCAGGAGTTGTGGCTCCCAGGTTCTAAAGCACAGGCTCAGTAGTTGTGCACAGGCTTAGTTGCTTGTACTTGTGGGATCTTCCTGAACCAGGGATAGAACCCGTGTCCCCTGCATTGTCAAGCAGATTCTTATCCATTGTATCATTATTGGGCAGCATTTTTAAAGGAACACTTTTTTTAAAAAATGGATTCACATTTTCTCCTTTCTTTGTGTATGGTGCTTTTTGTAGCTTGGAATAGGTCTTAATTTATTCAGTTTCTGTAATCATTTTTAACTTCAGAAATAAGCTTTTTTAGTTTCTAGTATTCTTCTCTTATCATCCTTTTCTAAATATGATTATTCTCCATTTTTTTAAAATTTTGACACCAGATTTTTAGATTAAAAATAATTCCTTTTTTTTTTTCAAATATTTTTCAGATTCATTCCTTGCCTGAGTGCTTTCTTCCCTTCATCTCATACATTTGAAATTTTCTTTGGTAAGTAGTAAATCATCTTAGACTATTTTGTGCCATACTTAGCAAAAGTGTCATCTCCTTTATCAGTTCTAATGAGGTCGATGAACCTAGAGCCTATTATACAGAGTGAAATAAGTCAGAAAGAGAAAGACAAATACTGTATATTAATGCATGTATGTGGAATTTAGAAAGATGGTACCAGTGATCCTACATGCAGGGCAACAAAGGGAATCACAGATATAAAGAACAGACTTTTGGACTCAGTGGGAGAAGGTGAGGGTGGGATGATTTGAGAGAATAGCACTGAAACATGTAAATTACCATATGTAAAATAGAATGATCAGTATAAGTTGGATACACGAAGCAGGGCACCCAAAGCCAGTCCTCTGGAATAACCCAGAGAGATCTGATGAGGAGCGAGGTGGAAGGGGGTTCAGAATGGGGGGGCTGCTGCTTCTGCTGTGAAGTCATGTCAGTCTTGTCCGACTCTATGGGACCCCATGGAAGGCAGCCCAACAGGCTCCTCTGTACCTGAGATTCTCCAGGCAAGAATACTGGAGTGGGTTGCCATTTCCTTCTCCAATGCATGAAAGTGAAAGTGAGTTGCTCAGTCGAGTCTGACTCTTAGCGACCCCATGGACTGCACCCTACCAGGCTCCACCATCCATGGGATTTTCCACGCAAGAGTACTGTCATGTAAATTACCATATGTAAAATAGAATGATTATTGTAAATTCAATGCACTAAGCAGAGCACCCAAAGCCAGTGCTCTGAAACAACCCAGAGAGATCTGGCGAGGAGGGAGGTGGAAGGGGGTTCAGAGTTGGGGGCTGCTGCTGCTGCTAAGTCATGTCAATCGTGTCTGACTCTGTGCGACCCCATAGATGGCTGCCCAACAGGCTCCTCTGTCCCTGGGATTCTCCAGGCAAGAATACTGGCGTGGGTTGCCATTTCCTTCTCCATTGCATGAAAGTGAAAAGTGAATGTGCAGTCTCTCAGTCGTGTCNGAAGGAGGTTCAGAGTTGGGGGCTGCTGCTGCTGCTAAGTCGTGTCAATCGTGTCCGACTCTGTGCAACGCCATAGACAGCTGTCCAACAGGTTCCGCTGTCCCTGCGATTCTCCAGGCAAGAACACTGGCATGGGTTGCCATTTCCTTCTCCATTGCATGAAAGTGAAAAGTGAATGTGCAGTCTCTCAGTCGTGTCTGACTCTTAGTGACCCCATGGACTGCAGCCTACCAGGCTCCACCATCCATGGGATTTTCCAGGCAAGAGTACTTACTGGAGTGGGATGCCATTATAGTCACTAGCAGTCTGTTAATGAAGGAAAGGGAGGTTTTAAAACTCAGAATGGCACCAGGCCCCTCATCCATAAGATGCATTTTGGGATAATCTTGGCAGCAGATGATTCATCCCAGGCCGTAAAATGATTAACTTGAATCTTGTAGAAGGGCAGATTACCATACAAATAGTTTTGTTTACATAGATTAGGGGAACAATATCTGAGTATAACATACTGGTTTGTGAAGTGTTCTGAGCCATTAGGCAGAACCGATTTGAGGAAAGAGTCTGGGATAAATGCATAGTCCATTTACCTAACTTAAAACAAACATTTCCATAAGAAAAATGGATTGGTTAACTCAAGGTTTGAGAATAGTTAACTTCAGGTGAAACCAGGTGTCATTATGGCAACACAATATGTTAAGAGAAACCTCATTTTAAATTTGTATAGAGAAGGAAACAAATATGGCTAGTTTGTTTCCTCCTGCCACTTAAGAGAGATAAAAATGTCTGACACTTGCAGCCTGTTTCCTCCATTTGGAGACCCCTGGCCTTCCTGCCTGTTACCCTCTCAGTCCCCCCTTTTCTTTCAGAAGAATTATGTTGCCTAGGGAAAAGGAGCATCGTTCTCATTCCATAACTGCTTCCGAGCTGACAAGGGATGTTGTCCCTAAATTGGTTCGATGGACGTGAGTCTGAGTGAACTCCGGGAGTTGGTGATGGACAGGGAGGCCTGGCGTGCTGTGATTCGTGGGGTTGCAAAGAGTCGAACACGACTAAGCAACTGAACTGAACATATTCTCCTAACCCTCATACCGAAGATATCTGATCCAGGGCCCCTAATAGTAGTTGGAAGAAGCTGCAGCAGTAGCAGGAGTTTGAACAACTATTGCAGGAAGGGGGACCCCTTCAAGGTCCGAAACTGGGCTCTTGTCTAACACTTGGAAATGAATTGTCCGAGGAGACATATGTCCTGACAAAGCAAGAGATTTCATTGGGAAAGGGCACCCGGCTGGAAAGCAGTAGGGTAAGGGAACCTGGAGAACTGCTCTGCGTGTGGGTTGCAGTCTCGGGTTTTATGGTGATGAGATTAGTTTCCAGATGGTCTTTGGCCAATCATTCTAATTCTAAGTCTTTCCTGGTGGCGCATTCATCACTCAGCCAAGATGGATGTTAGCGAGAGGGATTCTGGGAAGTAGACAGACATTCTGTGTCTCTTTTTGACCTTTCCTGAACTCTTCAGGTTGGTGGTGGCTCATTGGTTCCATATTTCTTATCAGGATCTCCTGTCATAAAACAACTCATTCAAATGGTTACTATGGTGCCTGGCCAGGGTGGGCGGTTTCAGTGTGCTTCCCCTAACACAACCATTTGTAACTTAAAACTTTCATGCAATGAGAAACAAATGCAGTTACACAGTTACAGATGCAGGGAGCAAACAGCAAAAACAAAACTGTCAGAATTATCGTAAGTAAGATAGTTTTCCACCATGGGCACTAGTTAACATCTCCCAAAATGAGGCAATTGAGGCTTCAGGAATATCCATAGCCCCAATCATCTTGTTCATGTGTTTAGTAAAATTAATAACATTAGGGCTCATAGCAGGTATATATGTATAGCATTGGGTATGAATAATGGTACAAGTTCCTCTTTGTGCAGCTGTCAGAATATCTAAAGCCAATCTGTTTTGTAAAACCACCTTTCTGATTTGTGCTTGTTCAGCATTAAGAGCTGAAATAGCTTTTTGAGACTCATGTAATGCCTGATGAGTAAAATTAATCAAAGCATCCACTAGTAGTATAACATCTGTAGTTCCCAAAGAGGGAACAAAGACTGCAGCCAAATAGTCATGCCAGTGAAATACAGACCCTGCCCACCGAGTTTTAAGGTGGGGTAAATTAGCAGGCTTTTCTGGAAGCTGTGAAAATAAAGCTGTGAGTAAAGGCTAGACCCAGGGTGCATCTCCTTATCCCACCAAGGGGAAGCCATGCCCATAGGTAAGAGCCACATATCCAATAGGTCCCGTTTGGGGCAAGCCAGCTGACTGAGATATCCAGTCCCAATTAGTGCCTGGCCAGACCAAGGGAGGACCTGAATTGGGGTTGGAAAACAGGGGAATGATTATGTTGCATACTTCCTGAGGCAAAAATCCCAGTTGTTTCCAATCATTGTAATGGAGTTGTTGGCTGACTTTTGGGGATGGCTCTGTTTGTTCCCAGCATATGGGGCAGTAGATACTAGACGTCCTTTTTCAGGAGTTAGCCATATAACCTCATCCCATATTTGATAAACGTCAGGTAAAAAAACCATTAGATCCAGACCTGTTTGCCTTATGTGTAGCAAAATAATCATTAAACTGAGACAATGTATAATCAAAATTAAAAGTCACATTATGTCCATAAAGTACAAAGTGTTGTACCAGTCTGTTTTAAGGTTGATAGATGCCATCAGATGTAGAAGAGGAGTCACATATGATTGTTGAAGGTATTTGCAGACTTGGAGAAAGTCTTTTTCTTGAAGTGGAGATGTCCACCACAGGAAGCCTTTCATGATGAAGAGGAGAGTGCTCCGCAGACCCAGCAGCTAGACCAATTGTGGAATGCAGCGTAGGAGTGAGCCCAGGACAGGAAGGGATCGTCTTGAAGATCAAACAAGCACACTCAGGATTTTTGGAATCAGCAGAAGTAGGCTCACATAGATTATCAGGCCCATCTGAAAAGTACAAAATAGGAGCATAGAAAGTAAAGACATAAAATGAAGTAACTTAGTTCTGATCAGGGTGCCACCTGCCACTTCTTAACTCAAGTGTGACGTACCCACGAATCAATTCCTGGCACTTTGACATCTGTGGAAGAAGAAAGAATAACCTGGTAAGGGCCTTCCCAGAGGGGCTCGAGGGATGGACCCCCAGATCCCAATGTTTTTATGAGGACCTCGGTTCCTGGATCAAATAGAGGCTTCCTTGACTCAGCGGCTGGGTCAGGAATCCTCTCCCAGAGTTCTGTTAATGCCTGTTGAAAAGCTGAGAGCTGAGTTACATAACTAGTTAATTCCAAGGCTTCAGGGTCTATTATGATGTCTGTGCATAAGAAAGGCCTTCCATAAATACATTCAAAGTGGGACAGACCCTCCTTTTTGGGGGCAGTTCAAGCCCTCATTAAAGCTATGGGTAGGACTTCAATCCAATTGTCCTGCGTCTCTCGAGATAATTTGCACAGATGTCTTTTAATAATGTCATTAGATATTTCAACCTTTCCTGAAGATTGGGGTCTCCTGGGTAAGTGTAAGTGATATTCTATTTCTAGAGCTTTAGATACCCACTGAGTTACAGCAGCTTTAAATGCAGAACCATTGTCACTCTGAAGGCTCCGTGGCAGCCCAAACCTGGGGATAGTTTCATGGATTAAAATCTTTATAACCTCCTTACCCTGCTTACTACAACAAGGAACAGCCTCAATCCATTCAGTAAACGTATCTACCCAGACTTGTAAGCAAGAATATCAATTAGGTTTTGGCATATGAGTAAAATCAATTTCCTAGCCCTCTCTAGGGTACTTTCCACTTCATTGTAATCCAGATATTGCTAGCTTCTCAGTCTTTGGGTTATTTTCCTGACGAACCTCACACCTTTTGATAATGTTCTTTAAAGTTTTCATTACATTTTTACCTTCAAGCAAACGAGAAGCCATCTGGTAAGTACTCTCTGCACCCAAATGAAAACTCTGGTGTACACCCTTAAGAATTTCCATTGAGCATTTTCAGGAATTATTAATTGTCTATCCTTGGACTATAACCATGCTTTACTTGTAATCTTAGTTCCTCTTTTCTCATATCTTTCTAATTCTTCCTCAGTATATTGTGGTTTTTCCTGTTTCACAGGACCTGTCCAAATCAAAGGCGTCTGCAGTGAAGGGGTATCATAAAGTGCTCCTTTTCTGGCTTGACACTCAGCCAGCTGATTACCTTTAGCTGCTTTACTCCCATCCCTGCTGTGTCCTTTGCAATGCATAACAGCTACACTATATATAGCAGTTAAAAGTCTCTCGATCTCTGTGAGATGCTTAATAGGTTCTCCTGTTGCTGTTTTAAACTGTCTTTCTTTCCATATTGCAGCATGAGCATGTAAAGTCAAATAAGCATACTTAGAATCCATGTAGATATTTACTCGCTGCCCTTTGCTTAACTCTAGAGCTCGGGTCAGAGCCACAAGCTGTGCTAACTGAGCACTGGTTCCCTGGGGGAGAGATTTTGTTTCTGAAACCTGTTCAGCAGTCACCATGGCGTAACCTGCTTTATGCTTTTCATCCCGAAGAAAATAACTGCCATCTGTAAACAGTTCCATGTCAAGATTGTCTAATGCGGTATCCATTAGATCCTCCCAAGCTGCACAGTTTAAAGTTAGAAATTGGGAACAGTCGTGATCAGGTGTTTCATTTTCCTTCTCAGGAAGGAAAGTGGCAGGATTTAAATGTTTACAGACTTTAAACTTAATTACTGGTCCTTCTAACAACAATGACTGATATTTAAGAAGCCTACTGTCTATCATACAAATATTAACCTTAGAATTTAAGATTCCACTCACATCTTGAGAAGTCAGGACAATAAGATTTCGTTATTTAATTATTTTTAAAGCTTAAGTTGCTAATAAAGCTGCTGCCCGAATTACTCTTTGGCAGTGGGGCCACCCACGTGAAATTACATCTAATTTACTGCTTAGATAAGCAATAGGTTGCCTATGAGGCCCTCAGGCTTGTGTCAAAATTCCCAAGGCCATACCTTTTCTTTCAGTGACAAATTAAATCCTGACCCTGTGGGCAAGCTCAAAGCAGGAGCTCGCAGGAGGGCAGTCTGAAGAACCTTAACCGTTTTGAGTTTCTGGAAACCAAAGCAGTTTGTCTGTTTGGGCCTGCTAAGTTTCAGCTGTAAGTTTATATAAAGGCCGGGCAAGTTCCCCATAACCCAGAATCCAAATATGGCAGTAGCCTGTGATTCCCAGAAATCTTCTCAATTGTCTTAAAGTCATAGGTAGGGGATGATTTAGTATGAGTTTAATTTTCTCAGGGCCTATGGCCCTAGTCCCTTCTGATATGATTAGGCCCAGATATCTAACAGATTGTTGACAAAGCTCAGCCTTTTCTCTTGATGCCTTATAACTGCAGCCTGCCAGAAAGTTTAAGAAATCTTCTGAGGCTCCTGAAGAAGCATTCCTCTGCCTCAGCACAGAGCAAAATATCATCTACATATGGTAATACCACCGCTTCAGAGCTATTAAAGTTTTGTAGATCCCGTGACAAACTTTGTCCAAATAAGTGAGGACTGTCACGAAATCCCAGGGGCAAAACTGTCCAGGTTAACTGAGAAGCTGGCTGCATAGGGTCTTCAAAGGCAAATCGAAATTGACTTTCCTCTGCCAAAGGCACAGAATACGAAACATCTTTCAAATCAATTACTGAGAAATATTTGGCTTGTTCAGGAATCTTAGACAATAGAGTATAAGGATTAGGCACCATGAGGTGTAAAGAAACTACAGCCTCATTTATTATTTGTAAATCTTTAACTAGTCTCCATTTACCATTTGATTTCTTTATACCCAAAATAGGAGTGTTGCATGAACTGTTACAGGGAACTAATAGTCCCTGCTCCCTTAAATTTTTGATGATGGGCTTTAACCCTTCCTTAACCTCAGGTTTCAGTGGATATTGCTTCTTATGTGGAAATAAATGTGGGTCTTTGAGCTTGACAACTACAGAAATAGCATTTTGTGCTTGAACATTTACCATTTGATTTCTTTATACCCAAAATAGGAGTGTTGCATGAACTGTTACAGGGAACTAATAGTCCCTGCTCCCTTAAATTTTTGATGATGGGCTTTAACCCTTCCTTAACCTCAGGTTTCAGTGGATATTGCTTCTTATGTGGAAATAAATGTGGGTCTTTGAGCTTGACAACTACAGAAATAGCATTTTGTGCTTGACTCACAGATACTCCATCAGCCCATACTCTAGGATTACATTTGTTCAACTAACGGGAGAGAAACAGAGGGCTCCATATTTATGAAAATAGAGGCATGGACCTTGTTCAGTATATTCCTCCTCAAAAGGGGTGAGGGAGACTTTTTGCACACTCGGACATGGTAGACAACTGGGGAAAGCAGAGGGAACCTGGAGGGGTCTGCAGGAGCGTTGTGGCAGTACTTGGGGGCATCAAGGTGAACCCAGTGAATGGAGCGTGTGCCCATCCCAAGTATAGTTGCACGGACAAGGGGTGTGTGGATCTGTTGGAAGAGAATGTCTCCGTTCAGGCTGGAACACCTGGAAGTGGGTTTGTTGGAGAGCCCTCATGGAGTGGTTTCAGGTTCTACTGTCTGAGCTCGTGTTCCCCTGGACAGCAGTACTGAGGCTGACATGTGCCTGCACAGGTTTGATTTGACAACTCGTGACCACACGTGAACAGCAATGAAGGATGTGGAATTCAACTAAGAGAAGTGTTTCCCACTGTTAGAACTGTGGCCTGGGATGAGCCTGCAGGCACCTGTAGGTGCAGGAGGATGGGAGCCTTGGGCTTGAGGGGCTGGTTCTAGCAGGTACCTCCAGCATCCGCTCCACTCCCTGGCTTTTGTTGGCTCTTTTAGCAGGCAGGCACCATACAGTAACAGGGAAAATCTCAAGTCATTTTTTGCATCAACTTTGGTATCATTGTGTACTTGGGGTTGCCAGTGCAGAAAGGTTTATGTGCATTTGGGAAGATACCAAGAGAATCTGGAATGTTTCCTTGGAAGATACTGAGGTCTTAGTGGGCCATGTGCATCATTGGAATTATCCCTCTTTTTCATAGTCTTTGGAGATTTCGATGTTTGACCTGGATCCCTCTCTGTAAGTGAAAATATGGTGTCTTGTGTCTGCGGATCCTTGGGTGTTGTCTTTTGTATTTTGCCTCATGCATGAGCTCTGAGGGCTTGGAATGCTTTGTGTTTGTATAAGAGGGTTAGAGGCTCATTATGGGCTCTGTGGACACTCTGTTGGACATCATTAAAGATTGTAAGTTTGTTTGAGTCCCGCTGGGAAAATAGGAGTACTAAGGGTAATATCACAGAATGCTTGTTATAAGGTGGTCCTGCTCAGTAGGGATCTCTGGGCCCAACCTGAGAAGAGTCATAAAGTTCTGTGATTTAGGGGAGGATGGATCCGAAAAATCAGAGGGCAGCGATGCCACAGTGATCTGCAGCCTGGAGGCTTGTCCTCTAGAAGATACAGCTGCAGCTGTCTTGTTGCCAGGCTGGGTTCTGTGTTATCCACTCCTGTCCCTCCCAAAATAAGCACACATACAGGCACAGTTCAGAAAACACGGAATCTTAACTGCACTGTTGGTGGCAATGTTAATACTACTATGTTGGAAAATAAAATGGAAGTTCCTTAACAAATTAACATAGAAGAGGCCTACAGTCTGTGAAACCCATTTCTGACAGATATCCAAAGGAAGAGCACCTGGGGAGGTGCTGCGAGTGTCCCATGAGTGTGACTGGACTTGCAGTAGCCAAGGTAGAGACACAGCCTAGATTTCTCTTGACAAAAGAATAGCTTACAAAAGAGTTGGAAAATAAAATGGAAGTTCCTTAACAAATTAACATAGAAGAGGCCTACAGTCTGTGAAACCCATTTCTGACAGATATCCAAAGGAAGAGCACCTGGGGAGGTGCTGCGAGTGTCCCATGAGTGTGACTGGACTTGCAGTAGCCAAGGTAGAGACACAGCCTAGATTTCTCTTGACAAAAGAATAGCTTACAAAAGTGTGGTATAGAAATAGTTATTATATTCTGTATATTCTTGAGCTATATTTTCTCTGTATATAAATATAAAAAATCAAGAATCCTGTATTTATGCCAGAATGAATGAACCTAGAGAACATTATGCCAAGTTAAATAAGCTTGACAAAGGAGGACAGACACTATATGGAAACTAGAATTGTCAAACTCATAGAGCCATTAAGTAATAAGGCTTTTATCAGGAGCTGGGTGGAGGGGGAAATGTGGCACTGGTATTCAAAGAGTAGAGATTTTTCGTTGTAAAATAAGTAAGTTCTGGGGATCTGAGGTACTTCATGCTGCTGGTAGTGTTTCTATATACTTCAAATTCGCCTAGAGAGAAGTAATACAGTGTACTCATAGGTGGAAGTGTAACTTCCTCAACTATATTAATTATTCAATGTATGAGTCTATCACATGATCACTTTGTACACAGTACATTTATACCATTTTTGTTAGTTACACCATAGTAAGGCTGGGAAAGAAAAAGAGAGTTGGGGGGCGGTGCTTTTCTCCTCTAAATGGTGCTCAGTCCAGGCTTCACAAGTCATTGATGATGTATTTTGCATGCACATGTGCCGGAGTCCAGCTCCAGCAGCCAGGGAATCAGCCTGAGGAGATGAGCAGTGTCGGCGGAGAATGATGCAGCCTCTGACTCAAGGTAAGGGACTGCATGTTTATTTCAAGCTTCAGGTTCTCTTTTATACTTTGACAAAAGCACTAGCTCAGTGGTTTGGCATTTTCAATTTCCCCTCACCCAGATTTATTGTCTCCATGAAACATTTTTGCCCTTCAAACAGAGTTTCTGCTTCATCGATTCTCTCAGAATCCTGGTTACTTTAACTTGCGATTACATTGTAACTCATGCTTATGTCTGGGCTGCATACCACATTCCTCAGTTTATTTCTTATCTTTCTATATCCTTTTTGCCCCTAGCATCCTAAGCTCACTATCTCCTAAAAAGGCTTCTAGCTATTAATATCTCTGAAATTCTTAATCTGTATAAGCTATAGTAAAACATGCTAGCAGTACCACATTGCTTAGATTTTTAGCTTATAACTATTCTTAATTATTCCTAAACCCTAAATTCAGCAAACTTCCTTTGCCATAAACATTTCCCTCACAAATAGGTCTTAGAGACAATCTTTCCCATGGCCTCAAGCTGCGGCCTACGTGCTCATCCTGGAACACTCTTTGTAAAGATCCTTGAACAAATGTCAGTGGTTAACTTTATGGATTATTCTCTGGGAACTACTGCAGAAGGTTTTGTGCCTTCTCATGCTCCTCTCAAGGAAATTAAGCACCTTAACATTCTTTTCAGTCAACTCAACCGAGGAAAGGAAAAAACAAGTCAGAATCACAAGACCTAACTCCTTCATTGGAGGTCCATGCCCCTCCGGGACAAGGAGAGGGGGTTGGGGCTGTGCCTCCATTTTGTCAGTAATGCCTAACCAGCTCCCAACTCACCTGTTTTGTACCCTCTGACCAGAGATTCCCCTTCAGGTAGTTTGTGTTGGTCCACAGATCGAGACTGTTTCAGATGGCCCAGTTGATTCCAGTCTGGATCCCTCACTGAGCATCAGGACTCTTGAGGCCTCCCAGTCCTGAGGGCTGAGATCTGGGCTGAGGAGGGGGTGCTCTGTTCTGAGTGTGGATGGATCAGGGCCTGCTGTGTGACCTGAAGGAGACTGCCTGGTCAGTGGAGGTGTCCCCTGCTGCTGTGTACATGAGGCCTCAGCAGGAAGGGAATGTGATCCGAGGGAAAGTCTGGGAAAGTCCGGGAAAGTCCCGTGTTGGTCTCTCTGCGGAAGCTGACTGTCCTGGGTCCCTCCTGAGACAGTGGCCACAGGGGACTGTCCCTCATGGTGAGGGCTTCCCTGTGTGTGTGTGTGATTGGGGCTCAGGACGGGGATGTGTTAACTGTAAGCATTAAACAGAATGTTTTCCACTTTCATGATAGACCTCTGAAGACTCGTGTTGCCTGAGGAAGCCCTGCAGTTAAGGAAGAGGAAAGAAAAGGAGTGAGGCATGGCTCTTTCTCAGGTAAGGTCATATTTAGCCTGTCCTTCCTGAAATGCCCTTCTCTGGACTCACTAATCGTGTCTGACTCTGGAGTGTTCTGTGTGACCCCTGTACATGCACACTCACCCGGGGCCGTCCCTCAGGCCCTGTCATCTCCACTTAGATCCCATCTCCCCATGACCCGGTGACCTGACCCTTGTAAGGAGGCTTTCCTGGGCACAGTTCTGGGTATGGCTTCTCACCCACTGAGATGGGGTCTCGGTGCTGTTGGGCAGCAGGGATTGCTTAGGGACCATCTGGATGCGCTGTCTGCTTTGTCAACCAGGGTAAGGAAACTGCATGTGAAAGTCAGCTGTTAGTATGCACAATAGCCGATAAAATCTGGAAATCAGATCAGTTGAGCCTATCCTTTCCCTTTTGTGTATCTTGACATCCTTGTGAATATACCTTACGTATATACAAAGAATTATTTCTGAGAACTGTGTTCTGTTCAGTTGGTTTCTTCGTCTGTTTTTATACCAGTACCACATCACCTTGATTACCTTGTAATAGGTGTTGAAATAGAAAGAACTCCATCTTCCTGCTTCAGGAGTTTTGCTGTTTGCTCTTTGAATAGTTCTATGACTTTCACCATGTTTTATTCTGCTTCTGCAGAGATTGTCATGGCAGTTTTGATAATGAATTGATTGGTTGATTGACCCTTTGTGTGGTTATTAAAGATCTTTTTTGATATAGCATGTTTCTTTGGCATCTTTTCTTTGATGAAACTTTGTCACGTGGGAAAGAAGATACATTTACTTTTTTTTTATTTTGGGGACCTTGATTTCTTTTTCTAATGTAATTACTGTAAGGGTTTCAGTGCTTTGTTGAAGTGTAGTGCAGAGTGTGCGTCCTTGCCTTCCTCTTGACCTCAGAGGAAAAGCTTTCATTCCTACCCCATTGCTGTGCTCTTTTCATAATGGCACTTATATGTGGAAGTTGGTTTAATTTATTGCTTGTAGTTTGTTGAGTGTTCCATCTTGAAAGATTGTCAAATTTTTGTCGAATGGTTTTTTTCTGGATCGAGTTGATCCTGTTTTTTTCCCCCCTTTTAATCTGTTAATGTAGTGTGTCATATTAATTGATTTTTGTATGTTGACTTCTCCTTGCCTTATATGAATAAAATCCACTTGGTTATCCTATTATATTTTATTTATTAATTTATTTATTTAACTTATTTTAATTGAAGGATAATTGCTTTATAGAAGTTGTTGTTTTCTGCCAAATGCCAACATGAATCAGCCATAGGTATACATATGTCCTCTCGCTCCCATCTTCCTCCCTATCCCACCCCTATAGGTTGTTAGAGAGTCCCTGTTTGAGTCCCTGAGTCAGTCAGCAAATTCGCATTGGCTCTCTACTTTATATATGGTAATGTAAGTCTCCATGTTACTCTCTCCATGCATCTCACTCTCTCCTTCCTCCCCTCCCCCCTCCATCTGTTTTCTGTGTCTGTTTCTCCAGATCACTTTAATATGTGTTGAAGTTGATTTGCAAGTATTTTAATTTTGCATCAGTATTCTTCGGGGGTATTGGTTTCTAGTGTTCCTTTCTTGTGTCTTTGGGAAATCAGCAAACAATTAGAACCATGCTTGCTGCATAGAATTAGCAGGATTAGTGGTAATTCTTTTATAAATGTTTGGTAGAATTTGGTCCTGTAGTTTTTTTAGAGGTTTCTAACTACTTTTTAAGTCTCTCTAGTTATAATGGGCTTCCCTGATGACTCAAATCATAAAAAAATCTGCCTACAATACGGGAGACCCAGGTTCTATCCCTGGTTTGTAAGAGTCCCTGGAGAAGGGAATGGCTGTCTAGTCTAGTCTTCTTGTCTGGAGAAATTCCATGGACAGGGGAGACTTGTGGGCTACAGTCCATGAGGTCACAAAGAGTCAGACACGACTGAGTGGCTAACACTTTCACTTTCAACACTTCTCAATTTTTTTATTTCTTAATAAGTAAAATAGTTTGTATATTTCTGAGAATTTGCCAGTATCTCCTATATTCTGTCATTTATAGACATTGTTTGTCATAGTACTGCCTTATCTTTTTGACCTCAGTTGTAATCACTCCTGTTTC
>SJYD01056032.1:56746-67059 GCA_006408635.1 Nanger granti | reverse complement strand
CACAGAGAAAGCAAGAGAATTCCAGAAAAACATCTACTTTTCTTCATTGACTACACTAAAGTTTTTGACTGTGTGGATCACAACAAACTATGGAAAATTCTTAAAGAGATGGGAATACAAGATTACCTTACTTGCCTTCTGAAAAACCTGTATGCAGATCAAGAAGCAACAGTTAGAACCAGACGTGGAACAACAGACTGGTCCAAATAAGGAAAAGGGTACGTCAAGGCTGTATATTGTCACCCTGCTTATTTAACTTATATTTAGAGTACATTATGCGAAATGCTGGGCTGGATGAAGCAAAATCTGGAATCAGGTTTGCTGGGAGAAATATCAACAACCTCAAATATGCAGATGATATCACTTTTATGGCAGAAAGCAAATAGGAACTAAAGAGCCTCTTGATGAAAGTGAAAGAGGAGAGTGAAAAAGCTGGCTTAAAGCTCAGCATTTAAAAAATTAAGGTCATGGCATCTGGTCCCATCACTTCATGGCAAATAGATGGGGAAACAGTGACAGACTTTATTTTCTTGGGCTCCAAAATCACTGTGGACGGTGACTGCAGCCTTGAAACTAAAAGACACTTGCTCCTTGGAAGAAAAGCAATGACAAACTGAGACAATGTATTGAAAAGCAGAGACATCACTTTGCTGACAGAGATTCATCTAGTCAAAGCTATGGTTTTTCCAGTAGTCATGTATGGATGTGAGAGGTGGACCTTAAGTGCTGAAGAATTGATGCTTTCGAACTGTAGTGTTGGAGAAGACGCTTGAGAATTCTTTGGAAAGCAAGGAGATCAGATCAGTCAATTCTAAAGGAAATCAACCCTGAATATTCATTGGAAGGACTGATGCTGAAGCTGAAACTCCAATACTTTGGCCACCTGATGCGAAGAGCTGAGTCATTGGAAATGACCCTGATGCTGGGAAAAATTGATAGCAGGAGGAGAGGGGAACAACAGAGGACGAGATAGTTGGATCCATCACTGACTCAACTGACATGAATTTGTGCAAACTCTGAGAGACAGTGAAGGATAGAGAAGCCTGGCATGCTGCAGTCCGTGGGGTTGCAAAGAGTCGGACACGACTGAGCTACTGAACAACAATGAACAGACCATTTGCAGAAAGTACAGTGGAGGAATGACTATATGAACAGAGATAGTCCCTGTCCACAAGGGGTCACATACACTACCAAGCTGAGTGCTCCCTAGGGCAGGGCTCTGGGCCCAGGGCCCACAGCCTTCTCAAGGACTCCCCATCAGATGCTTTGTTTATATCAGCTCCTTTAATCCTCACAGCAACGCTGTAAAATAAGTATGATTATGTCCCATTTGTCCAACAAAGGAACATGCTCACACAATGGAACTGACTAGCTCTAGATTGTCTAGCTATGAGGTGGCAGAGCTGAGGTTGACCTTACACTGGTCATTTCTCCTACACATGCTGCCTTGGCTGCCATACATGGTTGTGCAGTTAATGCATTGTACAAAGTGCCCAGTTCAGAGGGCTTCCCAGGTGGTGCTAGTGGTAAAGAACCTACCTGCTAATGCAGGAGACATAAGAGATAAAATTAAAAAAAAGAAAAACAGATGCGGGTCCCATCCCTGGGTTGGAAAGATCCCCTGGAGGAGGGAATGGCAACCCACTGCTTGCCTGAGAATCCCACCAGGCTCCTCTCCTCTGTCCATGGGATTCTCAAGGCAGGAATAGTGGAGCAGGAGATCTTCCCACTAGCAGCTTTCACTTTCACTTTCACCTTCCCAGTCCAGAGGACTGGGGTTAAGCTAAACTCTAACCTGTGAAAGCCTACTGCCCCTTTGTAAACCTGTGCCTATCTGGAAGAAGGGGCTCATTTTTCTAATTTGTCCATCCAAGGGAGTGTCTTTTTCACTCTAGTCAGGGAACAGGGCTAGTAGAAGTCTTACCTGTTGCATCTCTTTGAAGTAAGTGTGCAGAGGGGGTGGTTAGGGGTTGCTGGATAAGGAAGAGATAGCATAGGATGAGTGGCTGTTAGCTTGACAGAGGTGGAGGAAAACATGAAACATTGCATGAGACCCAGGGGGTACTCAGGGCAGGAGCTTCTACATAGGGAAAAGGACAAACAAGGGGCATTGCCTCTCCCTGGGAATTTATTCAGGCTTATGTGAGCTTCTCAGTACAATCTTGGGGCTTGATCTGAGGGGCATGCAATCTGTGGTGTTCTACTTTACGATCTCAGTTTGAAGGCTCCACTTGAGGGGACAGGGCTCAGTTCATAAGGCATAGATGACCCATCCACCATCCTGGCCTCTCAGTTTTCTGACCTTTTCATCTCTACCTTTTCCTTCAGCCATCTCAACCTCCTTCCTCCATGGTCATAGTCTAGCCCTTGTCCTCAGTGAAAAGAGGAAACTCCTCCGTGAACAATTTCAAACGTACCACTTTAATCATTTCCTGGTCCTCTAGTTGATTTACTCTTGTACCTACCATGCATAAGAATTCTTCAATCACATCTCAACCTCTGATTCTTCCACTCCATCACCTTTTCACTGCCCCTCACTCATCTCTTGTCCTCCCTTACTTTCTTAACTAGTGTGATAGGCAGAATTTTGAGATGACCTCTGTGATCTCTACTCCCTGGTATTACCCCTATATAGTCCCCTTCCCTAGAATATAAGCAGGACTTCTGACTTGCTTCTAACTCAAACCTGGGTCTCCTGAATTGCAGGCAGGTTCTTTACCATCTGAGCCACCAGGGAAGCCCTTATAACCAACAGAATATGGCAAATATGATGGGAATTTATATATTATGGCTCCATTTTGTTACCATGTAAGGAATGTAGCTGCAGGCCTTGAAGAGAAGCTTCCTATTGATAGGGCCACATGGCAGGAAATTTCAAGAGGACCATAGGATATGAAGGCCTCAGCTCTATAACCAAAAACAAACAAACAAAAAACCTAAATTCTACCAATAATCATGTAAGTCTGGAAGAGAATATGGACTAATACATGGCTTCATATGAGACCACACCCCTGGCCAGTATCTTGATTTCAACTTGTGAGACCCTGAACAAAGAATTCTGATAAGTTGTGTCTGGACTTCCAACACATGGAAACTGTGAGTAATAAACATGTGTTAAGTTGCTAAGTTTGTGGCAATATGTTCTGTAGCAATAGAAAACTAATATACCCAGCTTAGGTTTTCATTATCCATCATTATAATCACTCCCTTGCAAACATCCTTACTATTCTAGCCCTTGTGGCTGACAGACCCTAAAGTAACTCCCAGTAATCCCCACCACCTGGTGTTCATGCCCTGTGCAATCCCTTACCCTGAGCAGAACCTGTGAGCTGCTTCTAGCCAAAAGAGTATGACAAGAACGATAAGATGTCACTCCCCTAAGACTCCATCTTATCAGACTAGAGTTTAAAAGACTCTTTTTTTTCTACCTTTCAGAAGTAAGCTGCCATGTTGTGAGAGGGCTGATGGAAAGGACCACATGGTGAGGAATTTGGATTCTAGCAACTGAGAGCAATCTCTGCCTGAAAGCTAGCAAGAAAATGAGGACCTCAAAAACAAAAAAATGAACAAAAAATAATAAAAATAGGACAAAAAAAAAACATAAGAAAAAGAAATTTTTAAAAAGAACCCCCAAAAAAGAAAAAGAAAATGTGGACCTCAGTCCTGGAGTTTCAAGGAAATGAATTCTTCCAACAAGCTGAGGGAGCTTAGAACTGGATATTTTACCTAGTCAAGCCTCTGATGTGACTGTAGCCCTAGCTGACATCTGTATTGGAGCCTGATGAGACCCTGAAAGATAAGACCCAGCTATTTGTTCCCAGATTCCTGACACATAGAAAATGTGAGGTGATAAATACATATAGTTTTAAACCTCTAAGTTATGCTAATGTGAAATGCAGTATAGAAAACTAATACAGTCTTCCTCTTCCATCTTTATACTGACTTGACCAAATATAACCCAGGTTGGCAAGGACCTAACAGAAGCAGAAGAGTTGAAGAAGAGATGGGAAGAATATACAAAAGAATTATACACAATAAACCCAAAGATTTTAATGACTCAGATAAGAACGATGATGTGGTCACTTGTTAGACCTCTCGGCCTCTTTCAGGGAACCGTCGCCCAAATAATCTCCAGGACTCGGACTCGATGCAAACCGCAAGAGGATTTATTAGGCCGGCACGCCAGGGTTCGATCACCACCAGGGGAGAACGAACCCCGAACATTTGTTGCAGAGCGGTTTTTAAGCACAAAACCCACAAACGGGTACAGCTAGGGTGGAGCGACCTGATTGGTGTACAGGTCTTGACATTTTCAGGGATAGGTTTATTTGTTATCAGGTCGACATGGCTGGACGAGCTGCATTTTTACTGTTAACCCTTCTCTGGAAAATAATTTCCTGGAATGGTTTTTGAGATAAACATCCCCTGGAGGCTGCATGCCTTAGATATGAGCCCCTTACACATTCTTGAGATAAAGGTTTGTCTTAAGATTAACAGGAGGGCCTGTTTCCCTAAGGCTCTAGTGAAACTTTAACCTTTATTTTTATCCACCTTTCCTCTCACACTCATCTAGAAACAGACATCCTGGAGTGTGAAGTCAAGTAGGCCTTAAGGAAGCATTCCTACAAACAAAGCTACTGGAGGTGATGGAATTCCAGCTGAGGCATTTCAAATCCTAAAACATGATGCTGTGAAAGTGCTGCACTCAATATGCCAGCAAATTTGGAAAACTCAGCAGTGGCCACAGGACTGGCAAATGTCAGTTTTCATTCCAATCCCAGAGAAAGGCAGTACCAAATGACGTTCAAACTACCATACAGTTGCACTCATTTCATATGCTAGCAAGACAATCCTCAAAATCCTTCAACTAGGCTTCAACAGTATGTGAACCAAGAACTTCCAGATATACAAGCCGGATTTAGAAAAGGCAGAGCAACAAGAGATCAAATTGCCAACATTCATTGGATCATAGAAAAAGCAAGGGAATTAAAAAACAACAACAACAACAACATCTACTTCTGCTTCATTGACTACATTAAAGCCTTTGACTGTGTGGACCACAACAAACTGTGGAAAATTCTTAAAGATATGGGAATACCAGGCCACCTTACCTGCCTCCTGAGAAACCTGTTTGCAGGTCAAGAAGCAACAGTTAGAACCAGACATGGAACAGCGACCTGGTTCCAAATTGGGAAAGGAGTACGTCAAGGCTGTATATTGTCACCTTGCTTATTTAACATATATGCAAAGTACATCACGTGAAACGCTGGGCTGGATGAAGCCTAAACTGGAATCAAGATCGCTGGGGGGTGGGGGTGGGTGGAGATTGCTGAGAGACGTATTAACAACCTCAGATATGCAGATGATACCACCCTAATGGCAGAAAACAAAAAGGAACTAAAGAGCCTCTTGATGAAGATGAAAGAAGAGAGTGGAAATGCTGGCTTAAAACTCAACATTCAAAAAACTAAGATCATGGTATCTGGTCCCATCACTTCATGACAAATAGATGGAGAAAAATTGGAAACAGTGACAGACTATATTTTGTTGGGCTCCACAATCACTATGGATGATGAATGCAGCCACAAAATTAAAAGATGTTTACTCTTTTGAAGAAAAGGTATAACAAACATACGTTGTTGTTGTTCAGTCACTTAGCCATGTCCAACTCTTTACGACCCCATGGACTGCAGCATGCCAGGCTTCCCCTCCTTCACTATCTCTCAGAGTTTGTTCAAACTCAGGTCCGTTGAGTTGATGATGCCATCCAACAATCTCATCCTCTGCCACCCGTTTTTCCATGCCCTCAATCTCTCCCAGCATTGGTGTCTTTTCCAATGAGCTGGCTTTTTGCATCAGTTGGCTAAAGAATTGGAGCTTCAGCTTCAGCATCAGTCCTTCCAATGAATATTCAGGGTTGATTTCCTTTAGGATTGACTGATCTGATCTCCTTGTCATCCAAGGGACTCTCAAGAGTCTTCTGCAGAACCACAATTCAAAATCATCAATTTTTCAGTTCTCAGCCTTCTTGATGGTCCAACTCACATCCATACATGACTACAGGAAAAACCATAGCTTTGACTAGATGAATCTTTGTCAGCAAAGTGATGTCTCTGCTTTTCAATACACTGTCTCAGTTTGTCATTGCTTTTCTTCCAAGGAGCAAGTGTCTTTTAGTTTCAAGGCTGCAGTCACCGTCCACAGTGATTTTGGAGCCCAAGAAAATAAAGTCTGTCACTGTTTCCATTGTTTCCCCATCTATTTGCCATGAAGTGATGGGACCAGATGCCATGATCTTAATTTTTTAAATGTTGAGTTTTAAGCCAGCTTTTTCACTCTCCTCTTTCACCTTCATCAAGAGGTTCTTTAGTTCCTCTTTGCTATCTGTCATGAGGGTAGTGTCATCTGCATTTCTGAGGTTGTTGATATTTCTCACTGCAATCTTGATTCCAGCCTGTGATTCATCCAGCCCAGAATTTCACATGTACGACGGGGGAGCCTGGCGGGCTGCCGTCTATGGGGTCGCACAGAGTCAGACACGACTGAAGCAACTTAGCAGCAGCAGCTTCATATAAATTAAATAAGCAGGGTGACAATATACAGCTTTGACATACTCCTTTCCCAATTTGGAACCAGTTCACTGGTCCATGTCCGGTTCTAACTGTTGCCTCTTGTCTTACATATAGGTTTCTCAGGAGGCAGGTAAAGTGATATGGTATTTCCATATCTTTAAGAATTTTCCACAGTTTGTTGTGGTCCACACAGTCAAAGGCTTTAATGTAGTCAATGAAGCAGAAGTAGATTTTTTAGGGGAATTCCTTTGCTTTTTCTATAATTCAATAGATGTTGGAAATTTGTTCTCTGGTTCTTCTGCCCTTTCTAAATCCAGCTTGTACATCTGGAAGTTCTCAGTTGTACTGCACTGTTGTGCAGTTGTACTTCAACAGTTCTCATGCACTGTTGAAGTCTAGCTTGAAGGATTTTGAGCATGATCTTGCTAGCATGTGAAATGAGCAAAATTGTCCAGTAGTTTGAACATTCTTTGCAATTGCCCGTCTTTGGGATTGGAATGAAAACTGAACTTTTCCAGTCCTGTGGCCACTGATAAGTTTTCCAAATTTGCTGGCATATTGAGTGAAGCACTTTCACAGCATGATCTTTTAGGATTTGAATGCCTCAGCTGGAATTCCATCACCTCCACTAGCTTTGTTCGTAGTAATTCTTCCCTAAGGCCCACTTGACTTCACATTCCAGGATGTCTGACTCTAGGTGAGTGATCATACCATTGTTGTTTTCTGAGTCATTAAGACCTTTTTTGTACAGTTCTTCTGTGTATTCTTGTTACCTCTTCTTAATCTCTTCTGCTTCTGTTAGGTCCTTACTTGTGCCCATTGTCCTTTATTGTGCCTGTTTTTGCATGAAATGTTCCCTTGGTATCTCCAGTTTTATTGGAGAGATCTCTAGTCTTTCCCATTCTGTTGTTATCCTCTATTTTTTTGCATTGTTCACTTAAGAAGGCTTTCTTATCTCTCCTTGGTATTCTTTGGAACTCTGTATTTGGTTGGGTATATATTTCCCTTTGAAACAGGAGAGAAGGGGGGGCAGGGCACAACTTTTGAAAGAATGCCATAGCCCAAGGGCACAACATAAACTGATTAAAATCAAATGCTCCAAGATTGCAGACAACTCAACTTTGACTAGACCTTTCTTCTCAATCGGCTTCCCTGGTGGCTCAGCGGTTAAAGCGTCTGCCTCTAATGAGGGACCTGGGTTAGATCCTTGGGTTGGGAAGATCCCCTGGAGAAGGAAATGGCAACCCACTCCAGGATTCTTGCCTGGAGAATCCCATGGACGGAAGAACCTGGTGGGCTACAGTCCATGGGTTTGCAAAGAGTCGGACACGACTGAGCAACTTAACCTCTAAGTTCTCCTCAATCAGCAAGCTAAATGACACACCCAGAGGTGCCATGAAAGTCCCAAGGCACCATCATAAGACCAAAAAGTGGGTGGTGGCCCAATTCCTGGAAATATCCACCCCTTCCCCAAAATAGTTGGAATAATCCTCCCACTCATTAGTTTATGAAATTACCCAGCCCATAAAAACTTAGCAGGCCACATTTCACAGCTGTACTTAACCTCTATGATGACCCATAGTCTGTCTATGGAGTGTGTTTCTCTCTGAATAAATCCACTTCTTACCTATCACTTTTTCTCTCATTGAATTCTTTCTGCCCTGAGACATCAAGACCTGAGCTTCATTACTGTGGGTTTTGGTTGTGTTTGAGTCCCAACTACATGGGTTCGAGTCCCAATAAAAGGTAAACGGTTTTACTTTTCTCCTTTGCCTTTTGCTTTTCTTCTTTTCTCAGCTATTTGTAATAACAAACCTAGACAGCATATTAAAAAGCAGAGAAATCACTTTCCTGACAAAGGTCCATATAGTCAAAGCTTTGAGAATAGTAGTCTTGTGAGAGTTGGACCATAAAGAAGATTGAGCAGCAAAGAAATGATGTTTTCGAAATTTGGTGCTTGAAAAGACTCTTGAGAGTCCTTTGGACAGCAAGATCAAACCAGTCAATCCTAGAGGAAATCAACTTTGAATATTGGATTGGAAGGACTGGTGCTGAAGTTGAAGCTCCAATACTTTGGCCACCTGATACAATGAGCTAACTCACTGGAAAAGATTTTGATGCTGGGAAAGATTGAGGGCCAGAAGAGAAGGAGATGACAGAGGATGAGATGGTTGGATGGTACATCCATGTGGTGGACATCCGTGTCTACCAACTCAATGGACATGAGTTTGAGCACACTCTGGGAGATATCCAAGGACAGGGAAGCCTGGCATACTGCAATCTATGGGTCACAGAGTCAGCCATGACTTATCAACTGAAAACAACCCAGGTTAATTGTAATGCCGTACCCATTGTGCATCTGTATCAGACCAACTGAATGTTATTGGAGGAAACCAAAACCACACAGGTCAATTGGTTTCACTCTAAATTATTGGTTGCATACCTCAGATGGGCATTAGTAGCATTGCAATTCTGCTATGCTCACAGAGAGAACTATTTTATACTTTCTCTTCTTCTCCCAAACCTCCCACATCCCAGCCTCTGAGCTCACCTTTAGCTGATGACCACACATAACCCTTCATTAAGAAGACAGATGTATTCAAACAAGAATTTCCTTATTTTACCACCAGATCTACTATCCTCTCTATACACAACTTCCTCTTCACAGGGAAAAACTCTCCTTCCTCATATAAGACCAGTCCCTCCACCTTTGCTTTGGACTCCACCCATCTACTCAAGGACTGCACTCCTTCAGTTCAGTTCAGTCGCTCAGTCGTGTCCAACTCTTTGCAACCCCATAAATCACAGCACGCAGGCCTCCCTGTCCATCACCAACTCCCGGAGTTCACTCAGACTCACGTCCATCCAGTCAGTGATGCCATCCAGCCATCTCATCCTCTGTCGTCCCCTGCTCCTCCTGCCCCCAATCCCTCCCAGCATCAGAGTCTGTTCCAATGAGTCAACTCTTCACATGAGGTGGCCAAAGTATAGGAGTTTCAGCTTTAGCATCATTCCTTCCAAAGAAATCCCAGGGCTGATCTCCTTCAGAATGGACTGGTTGGATCTCCTTGCAGTCCAAGGGACTCTCAAGAGTCTTCTTCAGCACCACAGTTCAAAAGCATCAATTCTTTGGCACTCTCCCTTCTTCACAGTCCAACTCTCACATCCATACATGACCACAGGAAAAACCATAGCCTTGACTAGATGGACCTTAGTCGGCAAAGTAATGTCTCTGCTTTTGAATATACTGTCTAGGTTGATCATAACTTTTCTTCCAAGGAGTGAGTGTCTTTTAATTTCATGACTGCAATCACCATCTGCAGTGATTTTGGAGCCCCCCAAAATAAATTCTGACACTGTTTCCACTGTTTCTCCATCTATTTCCCATGAAATGATGGGACCAGATGCCATGATCTTCGTTTTCTGAACGTTGAGATTTAAGCCAATTTTTTCACTCTCCTCTTTCACTTTCATCAAGAGGCTTTTTAGTTGCCCTTCACTTTCTGCCATAAGGGTGGTGTCATCTGCATATCTGAGGTTATTGATATTTCTCCCAGCAATCTTGATTCCAGCTTGTGCTTCTTCCAGTCAAGTGTTTCTCATCATGTACTCTGCATAGATTTAAATAAGCAGGGTGACAATATACAGCCTTGATGTACTTCTTTTCCTATTTGGAACCAGTATGTTGTTCCATGTCCAGTTCTAACTGTTGCTTCCTGACCTGCATACAGATTTCTCAAG
>SJYD01056032.1:44372-55055 GCA_006408635.1 Nanger granti | reverse complement strand
AAAACTGACCTTTTCCAGTCCTGTGGCCACTGCTGAGTTTTCCAAATTTGCTGGCATATTGAGTGCAACACCTTCACAGCATCATCTTTCAGCATTTGAAAGAACTCCACTGGAATTTCATCACCTCCACTAGCTTTGTTCATAGTAATGCTTTCTAAGGCCCACTTGACTTCACATTCCAGGATGTCTGGCTCTAGGTGAGTGATCAAACCATCATGATTATCTGGGTCATGAAGATCTTTTTGGTACAGTTCTTCTGTGTATTCCTGCCACCTCTTCTTAATATCTTCTGCTTCTGTTAGGTCCAGACCATTTCTGTTCTTTATCGAGCCCATCTTTGCATGAAATGTTCCCTTGGTATCTCTAATTTTCTTGAAGACATCTCTAGTCTTTCCCAATCTGTTCTTTTCCTCTATTTCTTTGTATTGATCGCTGAAGGCTTTCTTATCTCTTCTTCTTATTCTCTGGAGCTCTGCATTCAGATGCTTATATCTTTCCTTTTCTTCTTTGCTTTTCGCCTCTCTTCTTTTCACAGCTATTTGTAAGGCCTCCCCAGACAGCCATTTTGCTTTTTTGCATGTCTTTTCCATGGGGATGATCTTGATCCCTGTCTCCTGTACATTGTCACGAACCTCATTCCATAGTTCATCAGGCACTCTATCTGTCAGATCTAGGCCCTTAAATCTATTTCTCACTTCTACTGAATAATCATAAGGGATTTGATTTAGGTCATACCTGAATGATCTAGTGGTTTTTCCTACTTTCTTCAATTTGAGTCTGAATTTAGAGAGGTCTGACAGAATGTGGTCCACTGAAGAAGGGAATGGCAAAACACTTCAGTATTCTTGCCTTGAGAACCCCTGCACTCCTTCAGTCACTCCTGTCTCATTTCATCACGCATGCACCTGCTCTATCATCTACCATCTTTAAGAGTCCCCACTGAGACTTCCCTCGTGGTCCAGTGGTTAAGAATCCACCTTCCAATATAGGGGTCTCAGGTTTGATCCCTGGTTGGGTAACTAGATTCCACAGGCTTCAGTACAACTTCAGTACAACTAAGCCCCCACGTGCTGCAACTAGAGAAGCCCAAGCAGCCAAAAAATAAAGAGTTCCCCTTGAATTCCACAAGCTCTTCCTGCTATGCATTATTTCTCTGTTTCTTTCATAACAAAACTTGTCAAGATTACACATTGATTTCTCCACTTCACCTCCCATTCACTTTTCAGCCAACTCCTGTGTAGTTTTGCACCACTCAGTGAAAATTGCTCTTGTCAAAGTCATGAAAGACTTTGTGTTGTCAAATCCAATAGACAGATACTTTCCTTTTTGCACCCTACTTGTCTCCCAGTGACATCTGACACAGTTAACCAGCCCCTCCTTCTTGAAACATGTCCATTTCTTCTCATTCTCCTTTGCTGACTTCTAAATGTTGACATTCTCTGAGCTTGTAAACCTAATTGTCCCCTTATCATCTGCACTTGAATATCTCACAGGCACCTCAAATTGACCATGTCTAAAACAAAAATCTTGATATTCCCCTGAAATTTGTTTTTCCTGCTTCCTTTCCCTACTTCAGTACAACTGAGACAGGAGATAAGGGGACAGGACACAACCCTTAGAAGAATGACATAGCCATTGAAGATGTGATAGAACCTGGTTAAAACCAACTAGGCTCAAGACGGTGGAAGATTTTACTTCCAACGGATCTTGAGCCTCACTCTACTTCGATTGTAATACATTCAGTTCAGTTCAGTTGCTCAGTCGTATCTGACTCTTTGCGACCCCATATATCGCAGCACGCCAGGCTTCCCTGTCCATCACCGACTCCTGCAGTTCACTCAGACTCAAATCCATCAAGTCAGTGATGCCGTCTAGCCATCTCATCCTCTGTCATCCCCTCTTCCTCCTACTCCCAATCCCTGCCAGCATCAAAGTCTTTTCCAATGAATCAACTCTTCATATTAGGTGTCCAAAGTACTGGAGTTTCAGCTTCAGCATCATTGCTTCCAAAGAAATCCCAGGGCTGATCTCCTTCAGAATGGACTGGTTGGATCTCCTTGCAGTCCAAGGGACTCTCAAGAGTCTTCTCCAACACCACAGTTCAAATGCATCAATTCTTAGGTGCTCAGCTTTCTTCACAGTCCAACTCTCACATCCATACATGACCACTGGAAAAACCATTGCCTTAACTAGACAGACCTTAGTTGGCAAAGTAATGTCTCTTCTTTTCAAAATGCTGTCTAGGTTGGTCATAAGTTTCCTTCCAAGGAGTTAAGTGTCTTTTAATTTCATGGCTGCAGTCACCATCTGCAGTGATTTTGGAGCCCCCCAAAATAAAGTCTGACACTGTTTACACTGTTTCCTCATCTATTTCCCATGAAGTGATGGGACCAGATGCCATGATCTTCATTTTCTGAATGTTGAGCTTTAAGCCAACTTTTTCACTCTCCTCTTATACTTTCATCAAGAGGCTTTTTAGTTCCTCCTCACTTTCTGCCATAAGGGTGATGTTATCTGCATATCTGAGGTTATTGATATTTCTCCCGGCAATCTTGATTCCAGCTTGTGCGTCTTCCAGCACAGCATTTCTGATGATGTACTCTGCGTAGAAGTTAAATAAGCCGGGTGACAATACACAGCCTTGATGTACTCCTTTTCCTATTTGGAACCAGTCTGTTGTTCCATGTCCAGTTCTAACTGTTGCTTCCTGACCTGCATATAGATTTCTTAAGAGGCAGGTCAGGTGGTCTGGTATTCCCATCTTTTTAGCATGTGCTAAATGACACACCCACAAGTGCCATGACAATTCTGAGGCTGATTGTAAAAGGCAGAAAAATGGATGATGCCCCAGGTCCTCAAAATCCCTGACTCTTTTCCAAGATAATTAGATTATTCCTCCCACTTGTAACCTTATAAAATTACCCAGCACATAAATACTAACCATCCCCACACTTTGGGCTGCTCTCCCCTACTGAGATGGTCCACATTCTGTCTGTGGAGTGTGTATCTCTCTAATTAAACTTGTTTTCACTTTACTATGGCTTGCTCTTGAATTCTTTCCTGCTCAAAGCGAAGGACCCCAATTTGGCAGCCCGTTCAAGGGATTCACCAGAGACCTGGGATATGACTATCCTCTTGTGCCCCATTTTTCCTACACCACAATTACCAATTATGGAACTAGAAAGCTGAGAATCAGGAACTCCCTGCTGGTCCAGTGGTTAGGACTCTGTGCTTTCACCACTGAGGACATGGGTTCAAAATCTTGCAAGCCATGTGTCCAGTTCAGTTCAGTTCAATTCAGTTGCTCAGTCGTGTCTGACTCTTGCGACCCCATGAATCGCAGCACGCCAGGCCTCCCTGTCCATCACCAACTCCCGAAGTTCACTCAGACTCACGTCCATCGAGTCCGTGATGCCATCCAGCCATCTCATCCTCGGTCATCCCCTTCTCCTCCTGCCCCCAATCCCTCCCAGCCATGTGTTAGAGACAAAAAAAAAAAAAAAAAAAGCTAAGAATCATCTGTTTCCCTCAACTCTTCCATACTCAGTTCTTATTATGGAGTACTATTGGTTTTATCTTTAAAATTTATCTTGAATTTGTCCACATCTGTCTGTCTCCACTGTCATTAACCTACACCAAACCACCATTGTATCTTGTCTGAACTGTTAATAATAGCTTCCCAATGGTCTTTCTGCGTTCACTTTTGCTCCTTTATATTAATTCCTTCTCTGTATAAATAGGTAGAGTGGTCTTTCAAAAAAAGTAAATCACATCATATTATTCCCCTGCATACAACAATTTCCACTGCATTTCAAATAAATTTCAAAATTCTTGCCATGACTAACAAAGCCATTGCTGGTGTCACACCTCATCTCCTGTAGCTCTTTTCATCTCATACTAAGTTCTGATTCCCTGGATTTTGCTCTTGTCCCTTTTCTTGGAAACTTCTTCCTTGTCCTCTGTCTTCTCCTTAAGGGCACAGCTTAAATGTTATATCCTCAGAGGTGCTTATTTCCAGATAACGCTAGTGGTAAAGAACCTGCCTGCCAATGCAAGTAGACATAAGAGTTGTGGGTTTGATCCCTGGGTTGGGAAGATCCCTTGGAGGAAGGCATGGCAATCCACTCCAGTGTTCTTGCCTGGAGAATGCCATGGACAGAGGATTCTGGTGGGCTGCTGTCCTTGGGGTCGCAAAGAGTTGGACACGACTGAAGTGACTTAGCTTGCACACAGAGGTGCTTTCCCTGTGAGTGAGTGAGTGAAGTCGACCACCCTATTAAAAACTGTTCCTCTCTCCCCTGTTATCCTCACTCGCATTGTAAACCTCGTGAAAGCAGAACCTTTGTCTGTCTTGTTGGCTCCCCAGTGCTTAGTGCAGTGCCTGGCATGCATTCAGCACTCAATTAATATTAGGTTAATGAATGACTGGATGAATGACTGAGTGAGGCAGTTTCTCTGAGGATCTGGCTACCTCAATGTGGTAGCCTACCTCAATGAGACTGGCATAAAAGACAAAATGCACTGGACAGTTAAGGAGATGATTTTATTCATGATGGTGCAATAGAGAAACTGTACAACAGGAGAAATTTTTGAAAGAATAGGGAGACTGGGGTACTATGGAGGCAAGTAGACAAGGATAGATGATTTGGGAGCTTCATGAAGTGATGAGGAAGAAAAGAGACAGGTCTTATCTGAATCATTAAAGAAAGGTGGAGTTGAGCCTTATCTTGGACAACACAGGAGCAGGGAAGTCCTTTGTTGTTAACCCTTTCTTAGAGCCCAAAAGAGAGGGAGAATTTGGGGACCATGTCGCTTTACAGGAACACAGGGCTCAGATAAGTTTCAATATTGTTGCTGTTTATCTCAGCTTTCCAGATGACACCATCCTAATGGCAGAAAGCAGAGAGGAACTAAAAAGCCTCTTGATGAAGGTGAAAGAAGAGAATGAAAAAGCTGGCTTAAAACTCAGTATTCTAAAAACTAAGATCATGGTATCCAGTCCCAACACTTCATGGCAAATAGAGAGAGAAAAAGTGGAAACAGTGACAGATTTTATTTTCCTGGACTCCAAAATCACTGTGGAAGGTGATTGCAGCCATGAAATTAAAAGACACTTGCTCCTTGGAAAAAAAGCTATGACAAGCCTAGACAGTGTATTAAAAAGCAAAGACATTATTTTGCCAACAAAGGTCCATCTAGTCAAAGCTATGGTTTTTCCAGTAGTCATGTATGGATGTGAGAGTTGGACCATAAAGAAAGCTAAGCACTGAAGCATTGATGTTTTGAACTGTGATGTTGGAGAAGATTGTTGAGAGTCCCTTGGACTGCAAGGAGATGAAACCAGTCAATCCTAAAGGAAATCAGTTCTACATATTCATTGGAAGGACTGATGCTGAAGCTGAATCTCCAATACTTTGGCCAGCTGATGACTCACTGGAAACAACCCTGATTCTGGGAAAGACTGAGGGCAGGAGAAGAAGAGGGCAACAGAGAATGAGATGGCTAAATGGTATCACTGACTTAATGGACAGGATTTTTAGCAAAGTCTAAGAGATAGTGCGGTTGTAAAGGGTTGAACACGACTGAGTGACTGAACAACAACAATCTTAGGTTCAAGAAAGGAGCTTAATCTGATGATTTCAATGTGAAAAAGTCAGTTCAGGGGTCTAGTCCATGCAGTCACTCTGTGGATCTTTATTTGGGTTCAATCTGAACAACCCAAGTGGACCACCTAGGGCTACCATTGCATGTAAATCAATATGGAGTCTTAGCCCTAGAGACTCAATCTTGGGACCCCAGTTTGGCAGATCAATTTCAGAGAGCTCTATCTGGGAATTATACTCTGAAGAACTCAATTTGGAGGCATCAGTTGGTCTACTCTGTTTACTAGGCATAGTTAAAGGGGGCTTTCCTGGTGGCTCAGTTGGTAAAGAATCTGCCTGCAATCAAGAGACCTGGGTTCTATCCCTGGAATGGGAAGATCCCCTGGAGAGGAGAAAGCTACCCACTCCAGTATTCTGGCTTGTAGAATCACCATGGACAGAGCCTGGTGTGCTACAATCCATGGGGTTGCAAAGAGTCAGATATGACTGAGGGACTTTCACTTCACTCACTGGATGTGAGAGACTGGTACTTCATCTAGCAGTTTATTCTGATGTTACTCTGATGTACCCTGAGTTTTGTTTTGGTGGGGGTTCAGTGTGATCTCAATATGGGGGTCTGAAACTTTATTCTGAAACCTAAATCTCTTGTACACAGCCTGGGGAACTTCTTCAGGAAGGTTGGGCAAGATATTTGTTCTGGAGATGTCATTTTGGTGGTTTGACCTAGAAACTGTTTGAGTCACCTACCTTATGGTTGTCTGTCTAGGGACTCAGGCATTGCTACCTTAGTACCAGGATCAATCTCATAATACTGATCAATCAGGAGCTCTATCTGAATCATTCACTGTTGGGTGCTCAGCATGAGAATTTGGGTTTAGAGTGCTGATTCACTGTAGCTCAGATATCACCCCATTCTAGAAGGTTCAGCATCTCATCAGAGATGCTAAGGATGGTTTGAACCATATATGAATGGTTTGAACCATATGTGAATGGTTTGAATATGACGAAAGCCTTTATTTCAAGTAAAAACAATCCCAAGGAACTGCCCCTCTCTTCTGTTCAGATCTCGTTGGCCAAAGCCCACTCAGCTAAAAATATGGATTCTGTTCCAAAGAAGGAAAGGGACAATGTAAGTTGGAGTGTAAAGCTAGCAGTCTCGCTACACAGGTAGCAAGAATCCTGGGATTCTCAGTCTGAATCTCTGGTTCTGTGAATACAATTTTATGTACTGATTCTGAGGGTATGAACTTAAGGACTAGATCATTGGAAGCTCATTCTGGGGAATCAGTTTCATGATCACAGTTGGGGGATGTTGGTCTACAAACAAACTCTAAAGGATTCAGTTCAATTTCTGAGTCTTTGGACAGACAGTATGGTAGATTCAGCCCACAGAATCCCATTCTTGATGTTCATTTAATAGGGGGCTTAGTCCGGGGGTGCTCGAAATCATAGTAGTATTTCAATATGAGAGTTCAGGGGCTTTCTGGCAGTCCAGTGGTTAAGAATCCACACTTCCACTGCAGGGGGGCTCGAGTTCAATCCCTGGTCAGGGAACTAAGATCCTGCATTCCACACTGCACAGCAAAAAAAGAAAAAAAACATAAGAGTTCAGAGTTCAGTTTAGGAGCTTGATTGTTGGGATTCTAAGTGAGGGTTCAGTCCAGGGTCTGTCTGATCTGTATCACCAGTGTGGTGCTTCATTCTGGGCTTTGGGTTTGTTTTGTGGGCCCAGAGTTTGGAGGTTCAGTCTAAGGAAAGTGGCTCAATTTGGGGGGTTAGCCTTCAGTCATCATTTTCGAGAGTCAGTGTAGGGTTCTCAGTCTGGAGTATTAGGACTCTCTCTTGGGATATTTGTCTAGGAATTCATTTTTGGATTATGTCATGACAGCTCAGACATTGGTAGCTGTCTGGGGGCTCAGTGTGGGAGCTTCCTCAGTGGGGGTCTTAAGAGAAGCCCATTCAGCAGCAGTTAGACTGGGGGCTCAGTTTTGGCAGGTAGTTCTGTGAACCTAAACTTAAAGTTTTCAGAGTGAGAATTTCATCCAGCAGACTTTGGGGGTCCACCAGGCTCACTCCTGCTTCCATACAAGCCTGTGAGAACTCATTCAGACTGGGCTGTTAGTCTGAAACTGAGACCTTGAAAGTTAATCTGGGAGCACGCTGGCTCCTGATCTCAATCTATAGGCTCACTCTGAAAATGGGAGTGAGCCTAATTGCTCCAGCTCAGCCTGGAGCAATTAACTTCACTGTCTCATTCCTTGGAGCTTGTGTTAGTTCTGAGAAGCAGACACTAAGATGGAGTTAGTGTCACAAAAGTGGGCACACTTTTATCAGGGGGGATGCCCATGACAGAAAAGTCACTGGAACGTAATGCAGTCTGACCCAGACTAAGAAGAGAAGGAGGGAAGGTTGAGTGAAAGAGCTCTAGAGTGCTGTGCAGTGTGTGGGAGATTTGGCAAGACTGTCTGGGATTCCTTGAACCAGTCACCAAAGTATCTCTGCCACACTCAGTCACTGGCTGAGAGTAGCTCATGGGAAGTATGGTCTCTGCACAAATGAGAGGATGGATTTAAGAACACAGCACCTGGGGCTCTTGATCAATTATGCTTCCTGAAGTTCAAAGTCTACAAGATGCATCCTCATAGCTTTCATGGGGTGCATACTGGTTGTTCTCTGAGGATTCCCTCTAGGGCTCATTCTGGGCATGTTATTGGGGATATTAGGTTTTCAGTCTGAGGGAATCTGTTTCAGAACATGGGATTAGTTTGTACTTTCGGTGGGAGGATATCTGTGGCCTCAGTGTGTGAGGGGTCCTTCTGAAAACTCAGTCTGAGCCCACTTCCAAGGTATCACCCTGATTCTCCTTCAGGGAGCTAAGTTTGAGGTTTTAGTTCTATGGCTCTGCCTAGAGGCTCATTATGGAGAACCTGACTTTGAGGGTTTAAATGTTGACAGTTCACTATTGAGACACCTAAGGATTCAATATGGGAGCCTGATTTGTGGTCTAAGATATGACTGAGCCTCTCATCAAGTGAGTCCCAGGCTCAGGGCTCAGTCTGGGTGACTGAGTCTGGCTGTCTTTGGGAGGCTCAGATACTGGGGGCTCAGTCTGGGATATTTTAGCCTAAAGTATCTCATTGTGATGACCTTACCTGGGAATTTCTGCCTGGGGGGCTGTCTTGGAATCCTAAGTAGGGTCCTTGACTGAAAATTTTCATCTGGAAATACACTCTGCATTTATACTCTAGCAGTTCAATTTGGCAGTTCAACTTGCATTTCAGTCTTGGAGAGCTGTCTGAAGTCTCACGCTGGGGACTGAATTTTGGTTTAGGTTTTGGGAGTTCAGGCTTTACCATATCAATATGGTCATCTTCATCTGAAGGCCTAAGGTAGCCTGAAATGTTCCCTCTAGAGGGATCTAGGAGTATTAAACCTGGGATTCACGGATTTATAAAGCATCATGTATATAACTTGGAATGTCTATGTATATGGATGCTAAAAAATTATATTTTCACCAACTTCCATTTGAAACTTGACATTTTTTCCATAATGAATGTAGGCAACTGACCACAGTATTATTAACAGTACATATGACTTGTCTGACAGAACGTGGTCCACTGGAGAAGGGAATGGCAAACCACTTCAATATTCTTGCCTTGAGAACCCCATGAACAGTATGAAAAGGCAAAATGATAGGATACTGAAAGAGGAACTCCCCAGGTCTGTAGGTGCCCAATATGCTACTGGAGATCAGTGGAGAAATAACTCCAGAAAGAATGAAGGGATGGAGCCAAAGCAAAAACAATACCCAGTTGTGGATGTAACTGGTGATAGAAGCAAGGTCCAATGCTATAAAGAACAATATTGCATAGGAACCTGGAATGTCAGGTTCATGAATCAAGACAAATTGGAAGTGTTCAAACAGG
This sequence comes from Nanger granti, assembly GCA_006408635.1. Classification (NCBI taxonomy): domain Eukaryota; kingdom Metazoa; phylum Chordata; class Mammalia; order Artiodactyla; family Bovidae; genus Nanger; species Nanger granti. The sequence goes on along the minus strand of SJYD01056032.1, from coordinate 45,526 downwards.
AGATGGCAAGAGTGAACATCAACATTCTAAGAATCAGCAAACTAATGGACTAAATGGACTGGAATGGGTGAATTTATCTCAGATGATCATTACATCTACTACTGTGGGCAGGAATCCATTAGAAGAAATGGAGTAGCTATCATGGCCAACAAAAAAGTCCAAAATGCAGTACTTGGATGCAGTCTCAAAAACGACAGAATGATCTCTGTTCGTTTCCAAGGCAAACCATTCAATATTACAGTAATCCAAGCCTATGTCCCAACTAGTAACACTGAAGAAGCTGAAGTTGAACAGTTCTATGAAGACCTACAAGAACTTTTAGAACTAACATCCAAAATAGAAATGTCCTTTTCATTATAGGGGACTGGAATGCAAAAGGAGGAAGTCAAGAAACACCTGGAGTAACAGGCAAATTAAAGGCTAATAGAGTTTTGCCAAGAGAATGCACTGGTCATAGAAAACACCCTCTTCCAGCAACACAAGAGACAACTCTACACATGGACATCACCAGATGGTCAACACTGAAATCAGATTGATTATATTCTTTGCAGCCAAAGATGGAGAAGCTCTACACAGTCAGCAGAAACAAGACTGGGAGCTGACTGTGGCTCACATCATAAACTCCTTATTGCCAAATTGAGACTTAAATTAAAGAAAGTAGCGAAAACCACTAGACCATTCAGGTATGACCTAAATCAAATCCCTTATGATTATACAGTGGAAGTGAGAAATAGATTTAAGGGCCTAGATCTGATAGATAGAGTGCCTGATGAACTATGGAATGAGGTTCGTGACATTGTACAGGAGACAGGGATCAAGACCATCCCCATGGAAAAGAAATGCAAAAAAGCAAAATGGCTGTCTGGGGAGGCCTTACAAATAGCTGTGAAAAGAAGAGAGGTGAAAAGCAAGGGAGAAAAGGAAAGATATAAGCATCTGAATGCAGAGTTCCAAAGAAGAGCAAGGAGAGATAAGAAAGCCTTCTTTAGAGATCGATGCAAAGAGATAGAGGAAAACAACAGAATGGGAAAGACTAGAGATGTCTTCAAGAAAATTAGAGATACCAAGGGAACATTTCATACAAAGATGTGCTCAATAAAGGAAAGAAATGGTATGGACCTAAGAGAAGCAGAAGATATTAAGAAGAGGTGGCA
>SJYD01056032.1:0-13774 GCA_006408635.1 Nanger granti | reverse complement strand
CCTGGTAGCTAATGCCCAGTTCATGTTTAGGATTTTCCCTACTGTCTTAAAAATATCTCTTAGGGCTGTTTTTCTCAAACAAGACTCCTATCATGGACCAGGCATTGCATTTGGTTGTTATTTCTCTTAAATCTCTGAATCCACAATAAACTATTTGTGCTACTGTTACTCATGTTTGGATTACTATCTCATTCTTCCCTCTCCTCTAACAAAACTCATCAGAAGAGCAAGTGTCTTTGGGGAAAGGGACCCATCCTTTCTCTGGAGTACTCTCTCCTCTAGGGAGTAGCCAGTCCCCTGGCACAAGGTCTAGAATGCCTCAGCATATCTGAAGGCAACAGGAGGCTGGAGAGAAGATATAAGGCGAGGGCAAGTACCTGGCCTGGAGCTCCAGGGAGCGCTGCTTTCCTGACACCAGGAAGGTCCGAGGCAGATTGAGGTTGGAACTTTCCTTCAGCTGAATGAAGAGAGAAAAGGGCTTGGCGAACTGAGCTCACCTACTGAGCTCCACAGGGCCCTCGCCCTCTGCACACATGCACACACTTGGGGGTCAGAGTCAGAACATCTTTGTTCCTCCCAGCACCAAGGTCCCACTCCAGGTCCCCCTTCCCACCTCCTCGTGCTCACCTCCATGCCGTCTACATCAATGCGTGCCCGCACGCTAAACTTCTGGCCAAGGAGCCGCAGCCTGGGCACACAGTAAAGGAGGCGATCATTGAACTAGGAAGGAAAAGGTTTTGGATGTATATGTGGAGGCCCCACAAGGGCTATGGCTCAACTCCCTTCCCTTATAGAACTCCTGAAGCTTTACTGATGGGGACTCAAAGCAATAGACAGAAAAAACAGACCAGATTGGGCACAAAGGTTGCAAGGAAAGAGCCTAGGCTTGGGAGTCACTTCCTAGTTGGGTGGCCTTGGGCAAGTCAGTTCTCTCTAAGTCTTAGTTACATAATCTGTAAAGTTGAGGGAAAAATGCCTAGTATAGGTAGTAAAAATGCAATGCATTAATAAAGGAAGGAATGGAGAGCAGGAAGTACAGCCTTGAGTGAAACCAGGTCAATGTGGCATGGCGGGGTGGGGGTGGTGTGGCTCACTTGCACCTCTACCCCTGGAACTTACTAGTATGAGGTATCGGTCTTGAGTGGTCCCATTCTTTGCTGACAGCTTAAGGATGTGGCCTTCTTTTATGAGCTCTTTGGTGGGGCTGACAATGTCTTCCTCACCTCCTAGCAACTCGTATACCTTCAGCAGCTTGTGCATTCGCTCCTGGTAGCGAGTAAAAGGCAAGGTTTGAGGTTCTGGCCTCCCCTCAGATGTCCACAGGTTGCAAGCCTCCCACTCCCCAGGATGGAGATAGGTGGCTGGCCAAGGAAAGGCAGGGGCTAGAGGGGCCACTCACCATTTTGCGGATGGCAGCATTAGAGTGCTCTGCTGCTGTGGCTATCAGCTCCAGAGACTCTGCAGACAGAGTGGGAGGTCAGATAGGAGCTAGCAGAAAAAAGGCTTTGGGAGCTTCTCTGCTCCCTGAATACCTCCTCCTGGTCTGACCACACCCTCCCCATTCCAGAAAGTGCCAGCCTCAAAGATATCCATAGCAACATCACTTAAAATCAGAAAATGACTCGATTAATACCACAGTAGTAGCAGAACCACAGGACATAAAATAGCTGGCAGCCAATAAAATAAAAGCTTAAGATTATTATTACCACTAACAAAATAACAGTAATAGTTACACCTGTAACTGGAAGGACATATACCCATGTTTAACAAATTGTCTTAGGAGCTTCTCTGGTGGCTCAGTGGTAAAGAATCTGCCTGCCAATGCAGGGTTTTATGGGTTTGATCCCTGTTCCGAGAAGATCCCATGTCACAGGACAACTAAGTCCATGTGCCATAGCTGTTGAGCTTGTGCTCTAGAGCGGTTAGCTGCAACTACTAAAGCCCACGCACCTAGAGCCCATGCTATGCAACAAGAAAAACCACTGTAACTAGAAGCCTGAGCACTGCAGCTAGAGAGTAGCTCCTGTTCACCACTAGAGAAAGCCCTCCTGCAGAAAGGAAGACGCAGTGCAGCCAAAAATAAATAATTTTCTTAAAAAAAGTTGTCTCTGCAGCAAAAGAGACACAGATGTATAGAACAGCCTTTTGGACTCTGTGGGAGAAGGCGAGGGTGGGATGATTTGAGAGAATAACATTGAAACATGTATATTATCATATGTGAAACAGATCGCCAGTTCAGGTTCGATGCATGAGACGGGCTGCTCAGGGCTAGTGCACTGGGATGACCCAGAGGGATGGGATGGGGAGGGAGGTGGGAGAGGGGTTCAGGATAGGGAACACATGTACACCCATGGCTGATTCATGTCAATGTATGCCACAAACCACTACAATATTGTAAAGTAATTCGCCTCCAATTAAAATAAATAAATTAAAAAAAAAGTTGTCTCTGGATGATGGGACTATGGGTGATTTCACTGTCTTCTTTTTCCAAATTTTTGACAAAGAATACGTATTAACTTTTATAATCAGAAAACAAGTCATATAAAGAAACAGAGACAGTTCTATTCTTTGTCTCAATAATTCTGATGATAGGAATCTATACTAAGAGAATAAGTGTTCTGAGTACGAATACACTTTTGTTGCAGTGGTGTTTACAATAATGTCAAACCAGAAATAATACAACTGTAAGGGTTCAGTTAAACAGAGTAATGTGCATTCATATAACGCAATACTAAACAACCTTTGCAAATGATGCTTTTGTAGGATTTTTCATGATCTGTGAAATTCTCAGGATATTTTAGGAAAAGGAAAGTATACAAACTTGTGTATACCACATTATTTCAATGCCACAAATATATGTATATAAAAAATACCAGTAAGAAATTATGTCAAAATGTTCCACACTCTTATTCTCTGGAGTTTTGTATCATAGATGATTTTCTTCCTTGCCTCTTTCACCTTTCCTGTATTTCCATACTTCCTATTGTGACTAGGTATCAGAAAAAAATACAAAATAAATCCCTATGCATCTCCACACACTAATGGATCTTGTCCATGCTTGAGGCCCAGCTGCACTGTACCCCACTCTTGTTTGCATGGTGCTGGATTTTCCCATTCAGAAAATATGCACATGTGCTTCTGAAGAGAGTCCACATGGTTGGCCAAATAAGTGTTATTTTCCCAGAAGGCTGTCTTTCAATGACCAAGTCTTGGTGCTCAAGATCTGTGATCCCTAACCCAGTTCAGGCCTTTCAGGTGCCAGTCTCCAAGCTCCCAGCCCTTTTCCACCCTAGCTGTCAGAGGGCACATTTTTACATACAGCTTGCTGTCACTCCTCTGTTCAAATCTGTCAGTTTTTCTCCTATGCCTGCAGGGTAAAGACCCAGTCCTTTAGCCTGGCATTCTAAGCCCTTAGTCAACAGGGTCGTCTGTTGACCTCTCCAGCCTTCTCCACTTGCACTTCGCTAAACATGTCCTGTCTTGCTTCATCTGGCCAACTCAGTCTTCTGGATTCAGCTCACCTCCTCCAAAAAGCCTTCCCTGAGTACCCAGGCTGGGTTAGGACACTGTCTGGGTTCCCACCTTCCCCTTTGCTCCCTTTTGTCCCGCTAGTCACACTATGAATTCATCATGTATTTACCTATCTGCATCCCTCAGCAGACTAGGAGCTCCCTAGGATGGGGAAAAGGTTCTACCACCTTTTCCTGGGCTCCTGAATAGATGCGTTGCCTAGCATTCTTCAACCCTCATAACAACCTTATGTGTCTTCTTTGTCCAATAAGGAAACTGAATCAGAGAGAAGAGGTGCAACCGTGGGCTGTGTGCCCCAGGAGGCAGCGGAGCTGACATCAGAGCTGCCCTTTCTTCCACAAATTCTGCATGGTGAATGCTGGGTCGTGGAGGTGGGCAGTGCCCAGGAAAGGGGGCAGGAAGAAGACTCTGGCAAACTGTGGTCATATAAGCTCAGGCCGGTAGAGGCCACTGGGCTCAGACTACTTTGCTATCAGGAACTCCATCTGGAGGTATCCTGTGTAGAGGTATAGATGGGCTTTTCCAGGGGTCCAGTGGGTACAGGCTCTGTCTGGTGACTCAGTGTGGGGATTTCAGTCCAGGATTTCTTTTGGGGGTTCAGGCTAGGGAGTGTGGTTTGGGGAGCTTTGTCTAGGAGCTCGGTAGTTTGATCTGGAAGCTCTGATGGGGCCGAGTCTTGGCTGAGCAGTCTAGGATCTTGTTTAGAGTTCAGTATTGGGCTCAGGGGTGGGCCTGCTCAGGCCAGGAGTTCCAGCTGGCCTGGTTTGGGGAACTCAGTCTAGGGTCTAGGCTCCAGAGTTCAGTCGGGGAACTATAAAGTAGGAGAGTCATTGTGGAACCAGAGATACAACTCAGTGGGGCTCAGATCTGGAGGTACTTTCTGGGGCTCTACATTATGGCAGAAAGTGAAGAGGAACTAAAAAGCCTCTTGATGAAAGTAAAAGAGGAGAGTGAAAAAGTTGGCTTAAAGCTCAACATTCAGAAAATGAAGATCATGGCATCCAGTCCCATCACTTCATGGGAAATAGATGAGGAAACAGTGGAAACAGTGTCAGACTAGTTTTTTGGGCTCCAAAATCACTGCAGATGGTGACTGCAGCCATGAAATTAAAAGACGCTTACTCCTTGGAAGAAAAGTTATGACAAACCTAGATAGTATATTCAAAAGCAGAGACATTACTTTGCCGACTAAGGTCCATCTAGTCAAGGCTATGGTTTTTCCTGTGGTCATGTATGGATGTGAAAGTTGGACTGTGAAGAAGGCTGAGCGCCAAAGAATTGATGCTTTTGAACTGTGGTGTTGGAGAAGACTCTTGAGAGTCCCTTGGACTGCAAGGAGATCCAACCCGTCCATTCTGAAGGAGATCAGCCCTCGGATTTCTTTGGAAGGANATCTGAGAGTTGGACTGTGCAGAAGGCTGAGCTCCAAAGAATTGATGCTTCTGAACTGTGGTGTTGGAGAAGACTCTTGAGAGTCCCTTGGACTGCAAGGAGATCCAACCAGTCCATTCTAAAGGAGATGAGCCCTGGATGTTCTTTGGAAGAAATGATGCTACAGCTGAAACTCCAGTACTTTGGCCACCTCATGTGAAGAGCTGACTCATTGGAAAAGACTCTGATGCTGGGAGGGATTGGAGGCACGAGGAGAAGGGAACGACAGAGGATGAGATGGCTAGATGGCATCACAGACTTGATGAACATGGGTCTGAGTGAACTCCGGGAGATGGTGATAACAGGGAGGCCTGGCGTGTTGCGATTCACGGGGTTGCGAAGAGTCGGACACGACTGAGCGAATGAACTGAACTGAACCTCCCAGCCATCCTGTTCGTGGCCCCCTCTGGCAACATTATAACTGACCCACTCTGCTGCTGCTGCTAAGTCGCTTCAGTCGCGTCCAACTCTGTGCGACCCCATAGATGGCAGCCAGGAAACTGAGGCTCAGCAATCCGGCACCTCGATCAGGGCAGAGGGCAACCAGCCCCACTCCACATGGAGGAACTGGCTGTGGGCAGTGTCCCTGACTCTTCAGTGTGAGGCTGGACGCATTAGGCAGGAAGGGGCCTCAGAGCCCCTGAGGACAGAAGCCGAGGGTCTGCGTGTGGGGACAACTTTCCTGAGGCCGCACCTGGGGCTGAAGGGGAGGGCCGAGAACACAGCCCTTCTGTCAGCCCTAACCCACATCAGAACTGCCTCCTGGAGCTCACATTTTTGGCCTCTTGTTAATTTTTGAATTTCTTCTCTGGCACCCGCTTTGTCCCTCAAACTTGGGAAGTTCCAGCATGGTCCAAGGTGTGTTCCAAGGAGGCAACTCAGCCCCACTGCACCTGCACTAGCGCCCCTGGGAGCTGTGTGGCCTTGGGCAAGTGGCTCCACATCTCTGAGGTCAGTCTCAGCCACGCAGGGCGAGCCGGGGACTCGTGTGTAGCACGCGGACTGCAGGGCTGTGGGAGCACCTGGACAGTCGGTGCGCGCGGCTCTGTAGCAGGCTGGGCGGAATCAGAATGGGAGGGGAAGACACGGCAAAGACTGCGTGCTCCCAGCCGGGGCGAGAAAGACGAAACAGGCCTGCCCAGGCGACACGCCTTCTGCTTCACGGTAACAGCCGTGTGGGGCAGAGAGGGGCCCTGGCCCTGGCTGGCTCCCTGGGGGGGCCTCCACACCCGTGTGGGGCGGCAGACCCGTCCATTCCGGTAACCTGACCTGGGGCCTGCTGGTTCTGCTCCCATCTGCCTGGGGCCGCCTCCCTGGGAGGCCTGGCAGTGGCGCTGGCAAGTCTTTGGGAGGTCCCCATCTCCCTGTGTCCCCTGCCAGGGTGTAGAGGTCTGCTCCCCAAAGGTAAGTCAGGAAGGAGAAAACATCTCCATCTCAGCCCAGGGCACCTCGATCTCGCCAGAGGCAAGAGACCACTTCGGAGAAAAGGTCAAGAGGGATGTTTTTCTGAGCTGCTCCGTCGTGTTCCCATCCCTCAGTAATGCCTGCTGCTTATTATTCCTATGACAACATCGGAAATGTTTTTCTGTGGATTTCCGCAAGTGGGGGGAACGTCTCTGGCTTTCTCTTCCCCCTGGCTTTGCACAGGGTGCGGCAGACCAGAGATGAGGTCTTGAGGGGCGTGGTGGTTCCTTGGGCCAGGAGGTGTGAAGACAGGGGTGTAGCATCCAGGTGAGAGGGTGCCCCCGCCCGCCGCAGGGGTGTGCTGAGGGCGGCTGGCCAGAGACGCGGGATAGGCTGGCGTCCCGGGGTGTGTCAGCCGAGGGCCACCTGCTGCCGGGGCTTCAATCTGCTGAGGAGTTGGGGGGTGGGGGTGGCGACAAGTGTCTTTTAAAATTGCTCTCATTTCCTGACTGCCCATTAGATGCTGGCAAGTAAGTACTGTGCCAAGTGCACTAAGCTTTGTTTGGGTCTCAGGGAGTCTTGCCAGACGTTATAATGATTTCCATTCCACAAACAAGGAACTGTGGTCCACGAGAAGGCTAAAGCGGCCTGGACCAGGGCCACACGGTCAGTGAGGTGGCCAGGGAAAGAAAGACACCTGTTGAAGTCCATGATTAAAGACGACGAGAAAGTGCGTCGGTCATCCTGAGTCAGGAAGTAAAAATCTAGAGGGAGGGCCCAGGTGAATTAGGTTACATGGAGATGTTTGTCAGTTTGGCATTTTGCAAACATCTCACGCGCCCCGTGGTGACTGCCTGGGAGTGTGCTGTGAAGGATCCTGCCGCGGGCATCTGAGCTCGACAGGAGAGCAGCGATTGACTACTGATGCCTGCTCTCGACACAACTGTGGGACGCTGTAGAAGATGTGCCGCATTTCTCGTCACGAGCTGACAGCACAGCCTCTCCTGATGCTGGAGAAGGACTCCCTGCTCTTTCGCATCTTCTTGCATTTGGTGAGCTCAGTACAGAAAAACAGGCAGAAATGCTTTTGGAGAGGGAGCTATTTTCTCTGAACATTAAAAGACACACTTAACATTTCAGGGGTAAGATTCAATTCTTACAGGAAAGGTAGGCTCCATGCAGTGTGCACTAATCTGGGACCCACTGCGCTCACGCGGTGCACGCTCACCAGGCACCCACTGCGCTCACGCGGTGCACGCTCACCAGGCACCCACTGCGCTCACGCGGTGCACGCTCACCAGGGACCCACCGTGCTCACGTGGCGCACGCTCACCAGGGACCCACTGTGCTCACGTGGTGCACGCTCACCAGGCACCCACTGTGCTCACGCGGTGCACTCTTACCAGGTACCCATTGTGCTCACGTGGTGCACGCTTACCAGGCACCCACTGTGTTCCAGGGTGTCTGCCCTTACTACGTTTAAGCAAGGAAGACAAACCATCAACTTAATTAAATGCAGTTGGTCTAAATGCCTCCAGTGGAAAAGCGCAGGGGGCCACATCATGCCTGCCAGTCCTTGCCTCCCTGGCAGGGATTTGATCCTGATGTGGAAAATTAAGTTTCTGTCCACAGCCCACTGGGAACACTTGCACGTCGGCTCCGGTGCCTGGGAGAGAGTTGAAGGCTGAGGAGTGTGGGCGCCAGACAGAAGACCGCTGGACGCTGCAGCACACGGAGCCCAGGTGGTCCCTCCACTGGCCACGGCCCATCTCTGCTAATTAGGAGCTCATGTCTCCTCCTTTGATTTTTCCACCCCAGAGAGGAATCTTGGCCACATCGCTAGAGCTTTTGGCAGGGGGCGAGGGCACAGGAGAGTGGGGGGAAGGCCAATGGCGTGGCGCGGGGCTGAGAGGGAAGGTGTGTGTGAGGCGGTGGAGCATGTCCAGCATCCTATCTCTAGGCTGTACTTAGAGGTCGCGCTCTCCCCTCAGCCTGAACAGCCTCAGCCGCTGTTGTGGGGGCAGCCGCCACGCGGCACAGTCGCCCCTGTCTGAGGCTGGCACTGGGACCGGCAGCGGGGTTTGTTTGGAGTATCTGTTCTTCATCAGAGGAGTGGCAGACAATCCCCCTTTCTGGCCTGGCGGGGGAGGAGGAGGAAGGCATCCGAGGGATGGGCGCTTCCCCAGCATAAACAGTGAGCCCAGCCTGTCCGCCCAGCTTCCCACCGGGGCTGGCTTCTGCCCACAGGTCCCGGGTCCCAGTTCCCACATTCCTGCAGACAAGTCGGGCAGCCACTCCAGGGCCCTGGACCAGCATGAGGAGGAGGCTATCCGCCCCCTGCCACCTCCCAGAAGAGTGGTGGGCGGAGCGGCGGGTGGTCCCGGACGGGAAGGCGGGGGATCAGGGCAGGCTGCAGACCACAGTGAGGAGCCACCTCCAGAAGCAGAGGGGGCCCGAGCGGCCAAGGAAGCCCTCTGCAGAGCGCGCTCCCCGCTCACTGCCCGGAGCCCTGCTCACTGCTCAGACCGCAGCTGCCCAGGCACTGCCTGCCCCACCCCAGCCCCGGAAGGTGCCCGCAGGAAGGCCTGTTCACGCCGGCCGCCCCAGGAAGAAAAGTGCCTGGTCGTCCCCAGCTCCCAGCACGGTGGCTGGAGGGAAACCAGAGCAAGGGGAGAACAAAGGTGGAGGGGGTGGGGTGGGGACACCCCGTTTCTCCGCCCAGGGCTGGCCCGTTGTGGTCAGCAGAGTAATGGTCCCCCAAAGACTCCCATACCCCAACCCCCAGAAGCTGTGTGTGCTCTGACGTAGCACACAGGTCCCTGCAGGCGGGGTCATGACCACCGAGGTGGAGAGATGACGCTGGATCATTCAGGTGGCCGCATGTCACCGCGTGCTCCCTATCAGATGGAGGCAGGGGGACCAGAAGCAGGGGTCAGGGTGATGCCACTGGGAGCCAAGGGGAGTGGGCAGGCCCTCGAGACGGGAGGAGGGAGGGACCGGATTCTCCCCTGGAACACCCTGCTGACACCTTGACTTTAGCCTGGGGCACCCATGTTGGACTCCTGACCTCCTGAACTACAAGACGATAGATGTAAGTGGGTTTAAGCCACAGAGTTTATGGGAATTTTGTCACAGCAGCCAAAGGAAACCAGAACAGCAAAGGAGGAAGCTCTTGGGCCCCCCGCAACAATGACCCGTGGCAGGCAGACGGCACTAACATCCCCAGAGTCCTGGTCTCCTCCTCCTCTGCCAGGCACCCGAAAGGCGAAGATTCCTGCCCCCTTGAAGCCAAGCCCCGTGACAGACGGGGCAATAAAGCTGGGATAACATCCACTGACTGCCTGGAGTCCAGCGGAACTCACGGAGTGAGGCGACGTGAGTCACTTCCGGGGCCAAAGGACCGTGCAGAGGGCCCTCCCTGCCCCAGAAGCCTGGCGCAGCACTGGCACGTCGGTGGGTGGGGGAAGCCCTGCGCTGCCCGCATGGGGCATGGTCCCTGTAGACGCTCCACAGACGAGACTGGGCAGGAGGAAACCGCCTTCAGGCCCTAGGGTCGGGGACTCTTCATTACGACGCATGACATCCTCCGTCCAACGGGCACCTTGGGACCCCCCTACGTAGCATCAGCTGGGCCCCTCTCCCATGTTGGTGCAGCTGTCTGCTCAAGGGCTCCCGGCCACCTCTGGAAGCTTTGCCACCGGCCCTTGCCACGTCCCCAGGGTCCCCTTGACAACTTCCCCCAGGGATGGGGGAAATCCGCCTTAGTCATCAGATGATCATGATGTGAATATCACTCCTTCCAGATGGCGCGGAGGTAAAGGGCAAACCGGAGCCTCCCGAGCCTGCCACGCGTGTCCCGCGTGTCTCGGGCGCGTACCCGCCTGTCTCTGGGGTGCGTGCCCGGACGCCCCATGTGACGTGGCCCCGGGCACGTGTCTCCCCGTCTCTCTGATTCTCCGCCAGGCCCTCGCCATGCCTGTGGCTGGGACTCCAGGCAGTCAGTGGATGTTTTCCCAGCTTTACTGTCCCATCTATCATGTGCTAATCACTCAGGAGTGACTAATCAGAAAACAGAGAGGCAGAGAAAATGCTCCCATTTCCTTGTCTCTGGGTTGCCCGTGGTTACTGAGAACCCTCTGGGTTTATCTGATATAGCTGGGGCAGGGGGGGTGTGCAGAATGGGGGTGGGATGCTCTTTGTAGGAGTCTGGGCCAACGTGGAGAACCCTGGAGAACACTCTGGGTTTATCTGATGGAGCTGGGGCAGGGGGGGTGTGCATAATGGGGTGGGATGTTCTTTGTCGGGGTCTGGGCCAACGTGGAGAACCCTGTAGAACCCTCTGGGTTTATCTGATGGAGCTGGGGCAGGGGGGGGTGTGCAGAATAGGGGTGGGATGCTCTTTGTCGGGGTCTGGGCCAACGTGGAGAACCCTGGAGGCTGTCGCCAGGGGACAGGTGGCAGCTTCACATCACAGCGACACTGCTGTGGTCACCAGTGGGTGCAGTCAGGGTCTCAGGAGCCCCGAACCTCAGACCTGTAGTGACTTCTTGCCCTGAACAGAAGAGCTGCAGGAGCACAAACAGCCCCGCTGATTCTGGCCTCTCCGGGCACTGGCGGCCATGCGACTGGGCCACACCAAGTATACACGGCCCAGCCCGAGCCGCTGGGGTTCCCGAGCTTCGGGGTCGGGGCTGTGGTGGCAAAGAGAACTTGAGTCCCTGCCTCCCCAAAGCCGGGGGCACAAGCCTCTACTGGCTGCTCCCAGCCAGGCTTCCAGCCACGGGCACACCCATCACCCATGGTTTTCCTCATGTTGCTGGCTTTTATTCTCCCACTTCACAGACTGGAATGCCGAGCCTAGAAAGCATGCATGGCAGGCCTCAGGTCACACAGTAAGCAACTGGCACAGCCGGGTGTCACCCAGGTCTTTCTGTGTCCACATGCAGTGACGAGGGTAGCAGGTATCATGTCGCACACAAGTGTGCGATACACACGCACACACACGACACACATGCACGCACAGATTTAAACACACACGGGCACACAGATGCGTGTATATGCATGCAAGGGCACACAGACGCGCACACACACGGAGAGGCACATACCACGGTCCCCCAGATGCAGGCAAACGAGCACAGGCACGCCCAAGCACTGTGTGTACACAAAGGAAGGACACGTGGTCCCCTGTGCCCTGCTGGTCTGGCCGCCAGGTCTAGCAAATGCCAGGCCTTGCTGCCTCTGGCCCTCAGGCGTTTCATCACTGACGGTGATTTCCAAAGACAGTAAATAAACAAGGAGGCCTCAGGCCTAGGTCTCAGGGCCATTTCCTCAACACGTTCCAAAAACACACACACATACACACACCATACATTACACACACACATACTTTATAAAACCCACCCCTGAGAGACCCCCACATGGACGGTTTCCAGGGGCCACGCGACAGACGGGAGCTGGCAAGGAAGGAGGGAGGGATCCACCTGAGACACCCCTGAGATGCCCAGTGGCCTTCCGCCCTGCCTGTGGCCTCATGAGTAACAAGCCGATTAAAAAAGAGCATCTGAAACGATGGCCCCACATCTGCAAGGCTGGCACTTTCCAGGCTCAAGTTCTGACTCTTGAATGAGAGACCAGCCCTGCCTAAGAATTAACCCCTGGGTTAACCTTTGCCTAAGAACAGGTGGCTCCCTCATCCCTGGAGCTGGTCCCTGGGTGTGACTGCAGATGTGGGGGTCAGGGACCAGCCAGGGGTCCAAGCCTGCCCTCCCACCCTGCGTCTCCAGGTCCGAGGGCCTGCTTTACCAACTGAGGAAGCAAGTGATTGTCCATCTAAAGCGACCTTTCACCCACTGCCTATGACATGCCTGGCCTTGGCTGTACCCTGCCATCCAAACGAGCCATAACAGCGTCAACAGCCAATTAACCCAGGCCCAAGCGGATGGACGACCTGGGTTCAAACCCCAGCATGGACACTTGAGCTCTGATGCCAGCCAGTCCCTGTCTGTCAAACTGGCCGTTGTGAGAATACTCGGGACAATAAGCCCCCAGTAAATGTAGGCCGCTCGATCGTCTCAAACTGGTCCCCAGCAGCCCTGCAGCCTGACACCACTGTCACCAGGCTGCAGAGAGGGGAGCTGGGCTCCCAGGGACTGAGACTTGCTCTCGCGACAGCAGGAGCAGAGCCACCCGGGCCGCCCGGCTCCACCCGCGTCCCTGCCCCCACGGCGCCCAGAGCTGGGCACTGCCCATCAGTCCACCCTCCTGCCCAGAGTCACAGGCCAGCCGCTCCGCCACTCCGTCCTTCCGCAGCTGCACAAGGTAGAGGCGGCCCATTTCTGCAACTACACCCCCAGAAATGGGGGCCCAGAGCACACTCCTCCTTGCATGCCTCCTCCCTCTCCGGGCCTCTCAGCGGCCACTCCAGCTTTTTGCCAAGAGTGCTCCTCTGAGCAAAGTGCCCAACCCAGGCGTGCAAACCGGACCCTCCTCTCACCGGCCCCCCTCGCCGAGGGGTCTCTCTCCAGAGGTGACAGAGGGTCCCACGACACAGCCAGCTGGGCCTGGGGTCGGCCCACCTCCCTGCCCACCCGTCTGCACACCCCCCACACTGACGGCCATGAGAACACACAGGGCCACACGGAACAAGCCCAGGCCGTGACGCCTGTCCCTCCCTCGTCCTGGCACATGGCTCCCACACCCTCTCCACGCGAGAGGGTTCACTGCAACAGCCCCAGCCTCAGCTCCAGTGCGCTCACCTCTCAGCACCTACTTCCCTGCATCGGAACGGAATGCCTGCTCGTCTCCATCCAACACCGCGCGACCGGCCCGCCAGCTCCAAGGGCAGAGCCTTCCCGAGCACCCCCTTTTCACAGCCGGGCGTCTGCATTCCCTACAGAACGTCCGACAGTGATGGAGACCGCCCACATGTGCCCCGTCCAATACGGGAGACGGTGCCCACGCACAGCTAAGGAGCATGAGAAATGCGGCCTGGCCACCTAAAGGACTGAATTCTCAGTTTTGTTTAATTTTAATTAAATGTGAACAGCCACACGTGGCTCGCTGGCTACCACAGAGGAGGTGCAGGCCCAGAACAATGCCTGGGCCGTGGTGAGTACTCAGTACCCGCTTGTTCAATGAACAAATGAATGGCATCTATTACCCTACTTCACCAACCCGCATCGTAACAGCCCCACGGCAGTCTTCTGCCGAGGGCATCCTGAGTGCAGGACAAACTTCTTGCTCAGCACTGCATCCCCAGTGTCTTATTAACATGTGCTTCTTGTGACCTCAGTAAGTATCCACGGGAGGAATGAACCGTAGCTCAGTCCCTCTCTCCCTTCCCCATGACACTGAGGGAAAGCTGTCCCGCTGGGCTGGTTTCTGAACATGTCTCCAGCCCGGTTCCTCC
>SJYD01056030.1:0-12146 GCA_006408635.1 Nanger granti | reverse complement strand
CATCTGGAGTAACAGGCAACTTTGGCCTTGGAATACAGAATGAAGCAGGGCATAGGCAAATAGAGTTTTGCCAAGAGAACACAATGGTCATATCAAATACCTTCTTCCAACAACCCAAGAGAAGACTCTACACCAGGACATCACCAGATGATCACCAAAATCAAATCGATTATATTCTTGCAGCCAAAGATTGAGAAGCTCTATACAGTCAGCAAAAAAAGACCAGGAGCTGACTGTGGCTAAGATCACGAACTCATTATTGCCAAATTCAGACTTAAATTGAAGAAAGTAGGGAAAACCACTTGATCATTCAGATATGACTTAAATTAAATCCCTTAATATCATACAGTGGAAGTGAGAAATAGATTTAAGGGACTAGATCTGACAGAGTGGCTGTTGAACTTGGGATGGAGGTTTGCGACATTGTACAGGAGGCAATGACCAAGAACATCCCCAGGAAGAAGAAATGCAAAANTGACTTAAATTAAATCCCTTAATATCATACAGTGGAAGTGAGAAATAGATTTAAGGGACTAGATCTGACAGAGTGGCTGTTGAACTTGGGATGGAGGTTTGCAACATTGAACAGGAGGCAATGACCAAGAACATCCCCAGGAAGAAGAAATGCAAAATGGTGGTCTGAGGAGGCCTTACAGATAACTGTGAAAAGAAGAGAAGTGAAAAGCAAAAGATATACCCATTTGAATGAAGTTGCAAAGAATAGCAAGAAGAGATAAGAAAGCCTTCCTCAGTGATCAGTGCAAAGAAAGAGGAAAACAATAGAATGGGAAAGGGTAGAGATCTCTTCAAGAAAATCAGACATAAGAAGGGAACGTTTCATGCTACGATGGGCTCAATAAAGTACAGAAATGGTATGGATTGAGGAGAAACAGAAAATATTAAGAATAGGTGGTAAAGATACACAGAAAAACTGTACAAAAAAGATCTTCACGACACAGATAATCACGATGGTGTGATCACTCACCGAGAGCCAGACATCCTGGAATGGTAAACCAAGTGGGACATAGGAAGTATCACTGTGAACAAAGCTAGTGGGGGTGATGAAAGTCAAGTTGAATTATTTCAATTCCTAAACAATGATGCTGTGAACATACTGCACTCAATATGCGAGCAAATTTGGAAAACTCAGCAGTGGCCACAGGACAGGAAAATTTTAGTTTTCATTCCAATCTTAAAGAAAGGCACTGTCAAAGAATGTTCAAAGTATTACACAAATACCCTTATTGCACACAGTAGCAAAGTAATGCTCAAAATTCTCCAGGCCAAGCTTCAACAATACGTGAACCATGAAATTCCAGATATTCAAGCTGATTTTACAAGAGGCAGAGGAAACAGCGATCAAATTGCCAGCATCCCCTGGATCATCAAAAAAGCAAGAATTTCAGAAAAACCTCTATTTCTGCTTTATTGACTAGGCCAAAGGCTTAGACCGTGTGGATAACAATAAACTGTGCAAAATTCTGAAAGAGATGGGAATAGCAGATTACTTGACCTACGTCTCGAGATATCTATATGCAGGTCAGGAAGCAACAGATAGAACTCTCCCTGGAACAACAAACTGGATTCTAATAGGAAAAGGAGTATGTCAAGGTTGTATATTGTCACCCAGCTTATTTAACTTATATGCAGAGTACATCATGAGAAACACTGGCCTGGATGAAACACAAGCTGGAATCAAGATTGTGGCGAGAAATATCAATAATCTCAGATATACATATGACACCACCCTTAGTGCAGAAAGTGAAACATAACTAAAGAGCCTCCTGATGAAAATGAAAGAGGAGAGTGAAAAAGTTGGCTTAAATCACAATGTTCAGAAAACTAGGATCATGGCATCTGGTGCCATCACTTCATGGCAAATTCATGAGGAAAGAGTGGAAGCCTTTATTTTTTTCACGTGAGCTGTGTCTCCTTGTGTGGCTGTGTGCAGACGTGCTCCCAGTACCCACAGTGGTTCACCTAGCCCACCCCTATGCTCACGCCTTCCCTCCCCATCCCCCTGGGGCAGAACCTGTGGACCTTGCCTTGTGACCACAGCCACCTTGCAGGCACAAGAAGCAGCTTTATTGAAGCCTGAGTGACACCTGCCCCTGTGACACGTGGCCAGAATGTCCCAGGAAAAGTGTGACCCTTGTGCCCATGAGCAACATGCCCACCCTGCTGCTTGGGGGTGGCTCGATCTGCCTTAGCACCAAGTCCAGGCTCACATGCTGGCTGCCGGTCAGCCACTAGCTCCCTCAGTATGTGGTGTAAGACCACGGGCTCAGCAGCAGTAGCCCATGGAACATGTGGGTCTTGTCTGTGATGGTGAAAATGACCTGCAGGCAGATGGGGCTCTGGGAGTGCTCAAAGCCTGGCCCATTGCTGTCCTGGG
Source organism: Nanger granti (assembly GCA_006408635.1). Taxonomy (NCBI): domain Eukaryota; kingdom Metazoa; phylum Chordata; class Mammalia; order Artiodactyla; family Bovidae; genus Nanger; species Nanger granti. Next base: position 9,751 of record SJYD01056030.1, on the reverse strand, counting down.
CCTAGCATCCCAGGGCTGGAGTCAGTGTACAGGAGCCACAAGGCCAGCAGGCGCACTGTCGGTGAGTCTGGGGCCTCCCCAGAGGAAGCACTCGGTTTGAGGGGCCCCTGAGCCTGGAGGTTCCCAAGGGTTAGGACACCCTGAACTGGTTAGATGAAGAGGACAGGGAACTGGAGGGTCTTGGGTGAGTCTCTGTCCTCAGGGGTTGATTCAGTCTGACCTGGGGTTGGATGGCTTGGGTGTGGAGTGTTTAAAGCTGGGAGCTTAGAGCAAGTGTACATTGGGATTGGGTGGGGCAGGACCAGCCTGCGGGTCAAAGTGCATCTCAGGGCTCCAACAATCTGGCCCTCACACCCATGTTTGGTAAAACTCTCCTGGCCCCTCTTCTGCCAGTAACTCTCAGTGTCAAAGGATAGCTTTCCACTGAGCGCCTTCATCTGGCCTAGTGACAGGAGCCCAGGGCAGTGGTCAATCAGGTCTGTGCACCTGGAGAGGGGATGGGGCAGTGCAGGGAGCCCCCTGGCTGGTCTCCTGGGTGCTGTGTGCCCAGTGGCCTGACTTGGATTGGGGTGAGCAGGGCCTGGATGGCTGTGCAGCAGGGCAGCACCCAGGAACTGAGGCTACAGTGCCTCACTGTCCTAGGGATTCCCAGAGAAGGCAGAGAAGCTCCCCATCCACCCATAAGCAGTTATCACTTCATGTCTGACATGAACATATTTTCTCTGTAAGTGTACATATTTACAAACTTAAATAAAGTGGGTTGTTCTAACCATACTACCCTGCCTTGGAAAAGGTCAGGAGCCATGGGTCCTGCCAATCCCTGGGAAGAATGGAAGGTCCCCAGGCAGAGGGTCCCAGTGGAGTTCTGGGTGGTGGTTAAGGGGTCAGCAGAGTGATTGCAGTGCACATACGTGTAGGCCCATGGAGGCTCCTCAGGAAAGTACACACCATCAGGACTGGGAGGGGTGAAAGAAGAGTGGCCCTGCAGCTAGGGCTGGGAATTAGGGTGAGGTAGGACAGTTTACCATTTGAGCTACCAGGGAGAGTTTGGCCTCTGGTAGAATTTCTGCTCCAGAAGTACTGGGGTTATTGTCAGTCCCCTCACAGCTGTCCCATGCCTGAAACAAAATCTGGCCAGAGGCAGGTGCTAAACAAATATCTATCACTGAATGGATAGTCTGAGTGTGAAGGTGCACAGGAAAGGTGGCCTCAGGTGGCAGACTGGGGGTTAACCAGATTAGGAGGCAGAGACTAGAGAGAGGCATACAGGGTTTCTGAGTATGGACTCCCAGCCCCCCTGGGCTCGGCTTCACCCAACCCTGTCTGTTCCCCAGACAATCAGTTTTTAATAGAAACCTCACTCTGGCCTACAAGCACTTGCATGACCTGCCCTGCATGACTTAAAAAACAGCTCTGAGCCAGTTCCCACCACCTGAACCTGAAGCCTCTGAGGCCTTTTCCACCTCTGCTTGTGAGGTGGTGCTGAGATTCGAAGTGTTGGATGTGGCTTTGGAGATTTCTCATTTGCGGAGTTCAGCTCCACCTGCAGGGCCACTAATGACTCCAGCGACTCCAGGGGAGGCTGGTCGCTCGAGGCTCCTGCCCTTCAATGTTCTTGGGCCTGCTCCTTTGGCTTCTCCTCCCACTCCTACAAAGGCACCTTCCTCTGCTCCTGCTCTGCCACCACTTCAACCTCCTCACTGATGTCTTTCACCAGCAGCTAGAACACTTGCCAGACAACACCAACTCTCCCTCCTCCAGGCCCACTCCTTCTTATACTGCATCCCTGTGGAAAAAGGCAGCCTCGTCATCTGGTGGGTCCCTTGCTGACTGTGACATCCCTGATGGCCCCAGCATGCCAACAGGTCTCAGGGCCCTGGCACCCTGAATCCTCGAGTTAACACTGAAGAAGCCCCAGTTTCTCCATGAGAAGCAGGATCCAGGGAAGAATGATGCTGAAAAAGGTGCTCAATCAGCCTGCCTTGGTCAGAATCACCTGGATCTCACTTGCTGTAAGCAGAGCTTCTCTGAATGAGAGTAGGACACATGAAGCCCACATGCCTCCAGTCTCAGCCTGTCACCTGCTACCTTCATGATGTGAATCCAGGCTCCCCATCCCAGCTGCATGAGCCTGAGTTTCCCCACCGGGGAGAAGAGAAGGTCCTAGCCTATACGCAGATCTGCCTTCAAGCTTCACCTCATGACTCCCTCACAATCTTCCTCACAATCATTGCTGGACCTTCCTCCTGGGGGTAATACTACAGGGGATTGACTCACAGGCACTCGCCATGATCTGCTGGCTTCACAGTGGAGGACAGCATATGGATGAGCAGCCCCGAACCCTCCCATGGGCAGCCAAAAGCCCAACACCAGTCATCCATTCTAGAGAGACCCAGATGGACCCTACCTCAGCAATCCTGTTCAATACTGGGGAGTTGTGGTCCAAGAACCATTTGAGGAAGTTCACGTGGCTGGTGTCCAGGCTGAGGTTGGGAGTTTCCCACCCATCGTCTCAGAAGCAGTGGACCAGAGAGGACATACATGCCCTATATCCTGAAGGAGGACTGCGGAGACAGCAAAGATTCAGGTAGGCAGTGCATGCAAATCACTCTCCCACCCACTCACATTGCCCAGGAGCTAGGTTCCACCAGAGATGCCAAAGAGGTACTCCTTAATGATCTCTCTGTTCCTGAAGCATGGGTTGTCCCAAAAGGAAAATTCCAGCTTACAGTGGACCTGGGGATGACCTCGTTCCGGCACCTGCCAGGACTGGGAGGATGGAAAAGGTGAAAGTGCACAAGCTTCTAGGGTCCGCAGCTTGCCTGCCAGGGAGGCAGCAGCATCTTCCGCTTTTCCTTTCCAAAAGCTCACGGTGAATGCAAGCACTCAGGTCATAGGATCCCCCAACCCCCACTTGCCTGCCCAGCTCTCCCTGTCCTCAGGGAGCTCCCTGCCCTTCAACGCCATTATGGAGATAATCAAGTCTTCATCAGCAGCATCTTCCGCTTTTCCTTTCCAAAAGCTCACGGTGAATGCAAGCACTCAGGTCATAGGATCCCCCAACCCCCACTTGCCTGCCCAGCTCTCCCTGTCCTCAGGGAGCTCCCTGCCCTTCAACGCCATTATGGAGATAATCAAGTCTTCATCATGGTCGCTGACAATGATGGACATCTGGCGGTGGTTCATAATCTGCTCGAGGTCGAGGAACCAGTCATGCCATATGGCAAGGAAGGAAGAGTCTCAAGTAACAGTGTTAGTCTCAGGCAGAGTAAGGGCACTGAAACAGGCATCTGTCAGTACTTCNTCATGGCATCTGGTGCCATCACTTCATGGCAAATTCATGGGGAAAGAGTGGAAGCCTTTATTTTTTTCACGTGAGCTGTGTGTCCTTGTGTAGCTGTGTGCAGATGTGATCCCAGTACCCAGAGTGGTTCACCTAGCCCACCCCTATGCTCACGCCTTTGCTCCCCATCCCCCTGGGGCAGAACCTGTGGACCTTGCCTTGTGACTACAGCCACCTTGCAGGCACAAGCAGCAGCTTTGTTGAAGCCTGAGTGACACCTGCCCCTGTGACACGTGGCCAGAATGTCCCAGGAAAAATGTGACCCTCGTGCCCATGAGGAACATACCCACCCTGCTGCTTGGGGGTGGCTCGATCTGCCTTAGCACCAAGTACAGGCTCACATGCTGGATGCCGGTCAGCCACTAGCTCCCTCAGTATGTGGTGTAAGACCACGGGCTCAGCAGTAGTAGCCCATGGAACTTGTGGGTCTCGTCTGTGATGGTGAAAATGACCTGCAGGCAGACGGGGCTCTGGGAGTGCTCAAAGCCTGGCCAATTGCTGCCCTGGGCCCAGCATCCCAGGGCTGGAGTCAGTGTACAGGAGCCCCAAGGCCAGCAGGCGCACTGTGGGTGAGTCTGGGGCCTCCCCAGAAGAAGCACTCGGTTTGAGGGGCCCCTGAGCCTGGAGGTTCCCAAGGGTTAGGACACCCTGAACTGGTTAGACGAAGAGGACAGGGAACTGGAGGGTCTTGGGTGAGTCTCTGTCCGCAGGGGTTGAGTCAGCCTGACCTGGGGTTGGATGGTGTGGGCGTGGAGTGTTTAAGGCTGGTAGCTTAGAGCAAGTGTCCATTGGGATTGGGTGGGGCAGGACCAGCCTGCAGGTCAAAGTGCATCTCAGGGCTCCAACAATCTGGCCCTCACACCCATGTTTGGTAAAAGCTCTCCTGGCCCCTCTTCTGCAAGTAACTCTCAGTGTCAAAGGACAGCTTTCCACTGAGTGCCTTCATCTGGCCTGGTGACAGGAGCCCAGGGCAGTGGTCAATCAGGTCTGTACACCTGGAGAGGGGAAGGGGCAGTGCAAGGAGCCCTCTGGCTGGTCTCCTGGGTGCTGTGTGCCCAGTGGCCTGACTTGGATTGGGGTGAGCAGGGCCTGGATGGCTGTGCAGCAATGTGGGTGAGTCTGGGGCCTCCCCAGAGGAAGCACTCGGTTTGAGGGGCCCCTGGGCCTGGAGGTTCCCAAGGGTTAGGACACCCTGATCTGGTTAGGTGAAGAAGACAGGGAACTGGAGGGTCTTGGGTGAGCCTCTGTCCGCAGGGGTTGAGTCAGCCTGACCTGGATTGGATGGCGTGGGCGTGGAGTATTTAAGGCTGGGAGCTTAGAGCAAGTGTCCATTGGGATTGGGTGGGGCAGGACCAGCCTGCGGGTCAAAGTGCATCTCAGGGCTCCAACAATCTGGCCTTCACACTCATATTGGTAAAAGCTCTCCTGGCCCCTCTTCTGCCAGTAACTCTCAGTGTCAAAGGACAGCTTTCCAGTGAGTGCCTTCATCTGGCCTGGTGACAGAGCCCAGGGCAGTGGTCGATCAGGTCTGTGCACCTGGAGAGGGGAAGGGGCAGTGCAGGGAGCTCCCTGGCTGGTCTCCTGGGTGCTGTGTGCCCAGTGCCCTGACTTGGATTGGGGTGAGCAGGGCCTGGATGGCTGTGCAGCAGGGCAGCACCCAAGAACTGAGGCTACAGTGCCTCACTGTCCTAGGGATTCCCAGAAAAGGCAGAGAAGCTCCCCATCCACCCAAAAGCAGTTATCACTTCATGTCTGACATGAACATATTTTCTCCGTAAGTGTACTTATTTACAAACTTAAATAAAGTGGGTTGTTCTAACCATACTACCCTGCTTTGGCAAGGGGCAGGAGCCATGGGTCCTGCCAATCCCTGGGAAGAATGGAAGGTGCCCAGGCAGAGGGTTCCAGTGGAGTTCTGGGTGGTGGTTAAGGGGTCAGCAGAGTGATTGCAGTGCACAGACGTGTAGGCCCATGGAGGCTCCTCAGGGCAGTACACACCATCAGGACTGGAGGGGTGAAAGAAGAGTGGCCCTGCAGCCTAGGGCTGGGAATTAGGGTGAGGTAGGATGGTTTACCATCTGAGCTACCAGGGAGGGTTTGGCCTCTGGTAGAATTTCTGCTCCAGAAGTACTGGGGTTATTGTCAGTCCCCTCACAGCTGTCCCATGCCTGAAACAAAATCTGGCCAGAGACAGGTGCTAAACAAATATCTATCACTGAATGGACAGTCTGAGTGTGAAGGTGCACAGGAAAGGTGGCCTCAGGCGGCAGACTGGGAGTTAACCAGATTAGGAGGCAAAGACTAGAGAGAGACATACAGGGTTTCTGAGTATGGACTCCCAGCCCTCCTGGGCTCAGCTTCACCCAAGCCTGTCTGTTCCCCAGACAATCAGTTTTTAATAGAAACCTCACTCTGGCCTACAAGCACTTACATGACCTGCCCTGCATGACTTAAAACAAAAAAACAAAAAACAGCTCTGAGCCAGTTCCCACCACCTGAACCTGAAGCCTCTAAGGCCTTTTCCACCTCTGCTTGTGAGGTGGTGCTGAGAGGTGAAGTGTTGGATGTGGCTTTGGAGATTTCTCATTTGCGGAGCTCAGCTCCACCTGCAGGGCCACTAATGACTCCAGTGCCTCCAGTGGAGGCTGGTCGCTCGAGGCTCCTGTCCTTCAATTTTCTTAAGCCTGCTCTTTTGGCTTCTCCTCCCACTCCTACAAAGGCACCTTCCTCTGCTCCTGCTCTGCCATCACTTCAACCTCCTCACTGATGTCTTTCACCAGCAGCTGGAACACTTGCCAGATCGCACCAACTCTCCCTCCTCCAGGCCCACTCCTTCTTCCACTGCATCCCTGTGGAAAATGGCAGCCTCGTCACCTGGTGGGTCCCTTGCTGCCTGTGACATCCCTGATGGCCCCAGCACGCCAACAGGTATCAGGGCCCTGGCACCCTGAATCCTCGAGTTAACACTGAAGAAGCCCCAGTTTCTCCATGAGAAGCAGGATCCAGGAAAGAATGATGCTGAAAAAGGTGCTCAATTAGCCTGCCTTGGTCAGAATCACCTGGATCTCACTTGCTGTAAGCAGAGCTTCTCTGAATGAGAGTAGGACACATGAAGCCCACAAGCCTCCAGTCTCAGCCTGTCACCTGCTACCCTCATGATGTGAATCCCGGCTCCCCATTCCAGCTGCAAGAGCCTGAGTTTCCCCACCGGGGAGAAGAGAAGGTCCTAGCCTATACGCAGATCTGTTTTCAAGCTTCACCTCATGACTCCCTCACAATCACTGTATCTTGTCACTAACCTCTCATTGCCAGACCTTCCTCCTGGAGGTAATACTGCAGGGGATTGACTCACAGGCACTCGCTATGATCTGCTGGCTTCACAGTGGAGGACAGCATATGGATGAGCAGCCCCGAACCCTCCCATGGGCAGCCAAAATCCCAACACCAATCGTCCATTCTGGGGAGACCCAGATGGACCCTACCTCAGCAATCCTGTTCCATACTGGGGAGTTGTGGTCCAATAACCATTTGAGGAAGTTCACGTGGCTGGTGTCCAGGCTGAGATTGGGAGTTTCCCATCCATCGTCTAAGAAGCAGTGGACCGGATAGGACATACATGTCCTATATCCTGAAGGAGGACGGGGGAGACAGCAAAGATTCAGGTAGGCAGTGCATGCAAATCACTCTCCCACCCACTCACATTGCCCAGGAGCTAGGTTGCAACAGAGATGCCAAAGAGGTACTCCTTAATGATCTCTCTGTTCCTGAAGCATGGGTTGTCCCAAAAGGAAAATTCCAGCCTACAGTGGACCTGGGGATGACCTCGTTCTGGCACCTGCCAGGCCTAGGAGGATGGAAAAGGTGAAAGTGCACAAGCTCCTAGGGTCCACAGCTTGCCTGCCAGGGAGGCAACAGCATCTTCCGCTTTTCCTTTCCAAAAGCTCACGGTGAATGCAAGCACCCAGGCCATAGGATCCCCCAACCCTCACTTGCCTGCCCAGCTCCCCCTGTCCTCAGGGAGCTCCCTGTCCTTCAATGCCATCATGGAGATAATCAAGTCTTCATCATGGTCACTGACCATGATGGGCATCTGACAGTGGTTCATAATCTGCTCGAAGTCAAGGAACCAGTCATGCCATATGACAAGGAAGGAAGAGTCTCAAGAAACAGTGTTAGTCTCAGGCAGAGTAAGGGCACTGAAACAGGCATCTGTCAGTACTTCCTTTTGGGAGTACCTGTTTCCTATAGGGACCACCCGTACTTCAGGCACAGACAGCTCGTATAGGAGTACCACTTTGGCATCACTGGTGCTCTGCACCTGTGTACTCCTGCTTGCCCAGCCAGCACACTGACATCCCCAGCCCCTGCCACACCATGTGATGCTCTCATCCCTCTGGGTTCCCTGTGGTCTTCTGGGACCCTTGTCTGCATCCCCAAGGGAGAATCTGTTTCCAACCACACTTGATGTATGTCTGTCATGTGTATCCTGGGGAGTGGTATGTCAGAGGCCTCAAACTTCAGGATCTGCTGTCTGTGCAGCATGTATTCTCTGTGTGTAAGTGCCAGTTGGTGTGCACTTAGCAATAGAGGCCTGGTTCTCTTCAATGTGCCCTGTCTTCACAAGGGGTTGCATGGAAGTACTGGCGTCATCTGGAACACTGTCTTCCATCACTGATGACATACATTCTCTGCCAAAGTGTGTGGCTTCTATTGAGATACGAGCCAAACTGATCCTCTCAGAGTCATTTGCATAGACATGTACAGTTAGAAAGTTTCCCAGGCTCTGCTGGCACTGTGGTTATGGAGATCACAGCTCCCATGAACCCCAATTCATGGTCCTCCAATTCCCTTGGCCTCCACTAAGCTGGCGAGTTCCCTCACCCCACTCCTCCTGTTGCTCCTGTTCCTTCTCATCCTCTTGAGCATCTCATGCCTGAGAAGTGACACTAAGAATATGCCTTTGGCCCACAAACCATGGATGCCCTGGATGATGGCACTAATATAACTCAAGGGACGCTCTCTCCTCTGATGGTTCTTCCTCTGGAGCCAAAGTTAGGCTTTGGGTTCTTTCTCATTCCACAGCTCAGCTCCACCAGCAGAGCCGCCAATGCCTCCAGTGCCTCCAGTGGGGGCTGGTCCCTCGAGGCTCCTGTCCTTGCATGTTCCTGGCCCTGCTCCTATGGCTTCTCCTACCACTCCTACGAGGGCTACTTTCCCTGCTCCTCTTATGCCACCACTTCAACCTCCTCAATGATGTCTTCCACCAGCAGCTGTAACATTTGCAGGACTGCAGCACCTCTCCCTCTTCCAGAGCTGCTCCTTTCTCATCTGCCTTCCCTCTGAAGTAGGCAGCCTCGTCGACTGCTGGGTCACCTGCTGCCTGCAACATCCCTGACAGCCTCAGCGTGCCAGCAGGTCTCAGGGCCCAGGTACCCTGAATCCTTGGGTTCACACTGAAGAAGCCCCAGTGTCCCCGTGAGCAGCAAGACCCAGGGAAGGATGATGCTGACACAGATACTCAATTTAGACTGCTTTGGTGAGAATTCACTGGGTCTTGTGTGCTATAAGCAGAGCTTCTGTGAATGAGACTAGGACACAAGAAGTCCCCAAGCCTCCAGTCTCAGCCTGTCACCTGCTACCCTCATGATGTGAATCCAGGCTCTGCATCTAGGCTGTATGAGCCTGAGCTTCCCCACCAGGGAGAGGAGAGGATCCTGGCCTCTACACAAATCTGCCTTCAAGCCTCACCTCCTGACCCCCTCACAACCTCTGTGTCTTGTCTCTTACCTGTCAAGGCATGACCTTCCTCTTGGAGTTAATACTGCAGGGGATTGACTCACAGGCCCTCATCAATGATCTGCTGGCTGTACAGGAGAGGACAGCATATGGATGACCAGCCCTGAGCCCTCCCATGGACAGCCCAGAAGCCCACCATCAATCGTCCATTCTGACAGGACCCCACCTCAGCAATCCTGTTACATCCTGGAGAGTTGTGTTCCAAGAACCAGTTGAGGACGTTCATGCTGCTAGTGTCCAGGCTGAGGTTGGGAGCTCACCATCTATCATCACAGATGCAGTGGATCGGAGAGGACATACATGCCCTATATCCTGAAGGAGGACAGGGGAGACATCAAAGATTCAGGTAGATGGTGCATCCAACTCCTATCTCCCACTCACCCACACCACCGTGGTAGCCAGTTCGCATCAGCAATGCCAAAGTGGTCCTTGTTAACGATCTCTCTGTTACTGAAGCTAGGGTTGTCCTGAAAGGAAAATACCAGCTTACAGCGGACCTGGAGATGGCCTTGTTCCGGCACCTGCCAGGACCAGGAGGATGGAAAAGGTGAAGGTCCACAAGCCTCTAGGGTCCGCAACTTGCCTCCCAGGCAGGCATCAGCATCTTCCACT
>SJYD01056028.1:0-14095 GCA_006408635.1 Nanger granti | reverse complement strand
TCCTCATGACTGGAGAGGTACACTTGTGCTTGCTCCTGCAACTGCAGCAATGTCAAAGACTCCCCGTCGAGGGGACACAGAGGTCTGTGCCTTGACATCGAGGATCTACCCAGGTCTGTCACACGTGTCTGTGTGTCAGGCTTCGAGCCTCAGGGTGACAGTCAAACCAGTGCACGGCAATCAGGTTCATCTGGAATGAACGAGGTATTTGGGGGTCGTGGGGAATGGTGGCAAGTCCCCTGATGCTGCTCCTGACAGTCCTGATTCCACTGTTTCCTGCTGGGATGTGAGGGAAATGCTGGGAACCCTTTCTCGTCAGAACAGGAAAGGGACCCTCATCTAGATCTCAGCAGGGATACGGGGGCTCCTTTACATTCATGGCGGGAACGTCGGAGTTCCCCTCGAGTGAGGACGGGAGGCGCGAGAAACTTCTTGGGTCACAGCAAGAAGGTGAACGGTACTTTGGAGGTCCAAGAGCGAAGAGGTTCTTTCCCCCGAGATGACACAGTAGACGAGGTCCTCACCCCACTTGCATGGGAATATCTTTTGTTTTTTCTCAAGTTGTGGCGGGGTCCTCTCGAGTTACAACAGGGAACCCAGGGACTCGCCCCTGTGCACTCATTTTGGACAGTTTCCGTGCCGGTTTCCAGACGCTTATGGGGATTCTTCCCTAGTCGTCTCAGTGCTCAGTCCTCGACCTTTGCTGAGGCCGGAGCCTGAGCTTTCCTCGACCGCCCTGAACTAGCACTTGGATTAAACCTCAGGCCCCCACAGAGTAGACAGGCCTCGTCTCGCCTGGACACGTGCACAGCGACTTGCCTTACCAGCTTCAGCTGCAGTGTCAGGCTCCCTGTCGAGTGGACACAGGGAACTATGACTTGCCCTCGAGGCCCAATGTGCTGTCACACGCGAAGGTGTTTTCAGGGTCTTGTCTCGGGGTGACAGTTAATGCAGTACAGGGCAGACAGGTTTATATGCAGTGGACAAGGCATTTGGGTGTCCTGGCGAATGGTGGCCGAAAACCAGATGCTCCTCCCGACGTTCCTACTGAGAGCACCTCGTTTTGGGATGTGAAGGGAGTCCCAGGACACTTTATACTAAGAAGTAGGAAAAGGGACTATTATCTAGAGCTTAGCAGGGGCAAACTGGGCTCCTCTTGAGTCGCATCGGGTCCACTGGGATTCCTCTTTGGTACGACGTTTATGGCAGGGAACTCCTTCTGTCACAGCAGGGAGTGAAGGTGCCCATCGAGATCCAAGAGGGAAGGGGTAATTTCCCACGAGACACCGGATCAGATAAGGGCCTCACCCCACTTGCAAAGAGAAGCTTCTGGCGTTTCCCGAGTTGTGACATGGTTTCTTGAGGTACGACGGGGAGCCCAGAAACGCACCCCTGTGGACTTATTAGAGGACAGTCTCCGTGCCATTTGCCAGTCACCAGTCACCTCTGAAGATTCCTCCCCATTCGTGTCAGTGTGCCCTGTCCTCGACTTGTGTTGAGGCGAATGCCTGAGCTTCCCTCGACCTTCTTGACGAGGGTCTTAGGTGTTCCGCTGAGGCTCTGACAGAGGAGACCAGCTTCGTGTCAGCTGGACACTTGCATGGCGACTTGCCTGACCAGCTGCAGCAGCAGTGTCAGGCTCCATGTTGAGCAGACAGAGGGATCCGTGGCCTGCTCTTGAGGTCCAAAGTGCCGTCACACGTGCCAGGGTGTCGTGCCTCGATCCTTTCAGCTTCGTGTCAGCTGGACACTTGCATGGCGACTTGCCTGACCAGCTGCAGCAGCAGTGTCAGGCTCCATGTTGAGCAGACAGAGGGATCCGTGGCCTGCTCTTGAGGTCCAAAGTGCCGTCACACGTGCCAGGGTGTCGTGCCTCGATCCTTGGGGTTACAGTCAAGGCAGTGAGGGGCTGTCAAGTTCATGTGCAGTGGACAAGGCATTTGGAGGTCTTGGTGAATGGTGGCCAAATCCCTGATGCTCCTCCCGAATGAAAGGCAGTAAAGGGCACCATCATCTGGAGATTAGCAGGGGCAAACAGGGCTCTGTTGAATCGCGCTGATTTCTTATCCTTCCTCTCGAGTTGATATGGTTAGGGCGGGAAATTCCTGGGTCAGATCAAGGGGCTGAAAGATCCCTTTGAGATCCAAGAGGGAAGGAGTGATTTCACCAGAGATGCCTTATTGGATAAGTGCCTCACCACGCTTGCAATGGAGAAGCTTCTGGTATTTGTCGAGTTGCGGCGGGGTTTCTAGAATTACGATGGGGAGACCATGGATCAGCCCCTGTGGCCTCAGGAGAGGCCAATCTTCTTGCCCGTTGTCATGTGCCTTTCGAGATTCCTCCCCAGTCAAGGCAGAGTCCTCAGTCCTGTTCTGGTGCTGAACCTGGTAACTGAGCTTTCCTCGCCAATGCTGACAGAAATCATGGGGTTCCCATGGAGCCCCCACAAGAGAGTCAGGCCTCGTCTTGCCTGGAGACCTACACTTGGGCTTGCCTCCGCAGCTGCAGCAGCTGTGAAAGACTCCACGTCGAGTGGACACAGGGATCTGTGACTTAACCTCAAAGTACCTCCCAGGTCAGTCACACGTGCGATTGTGTCAGGCTTCGAGCCTCGAGGTGACAGTCAACCCAGTGCAGGGCAGTCAGGTTCACCTGGAGTGAAGGAGGTATTTGGGGGTTTGGGAGATGGTGGCAAGAGCTCTGATGCTGCTCCCGACAGTCCTGGTTCTAGTGTCTCCTATTGGGATGTGAGGGAATTTCTGGGAACCGTTTTCCGACAGAAAAGGAAAGGGACCCTCATCTGGATCCCAGCTGGTATACTAGGGCTCCTTGACCTTTATGGCGGAACCACGCTGTTCCTCTCAAGTGAGGACGGGCATCTCGAGAAACTTCTTGGATCACAGCAGGAAGGTGAACGACAGCTTGGAGGTCCAAGAGAAAATAAGTTCTTTCCCCCGAGACACCACAGCAGACGAGGTCTTCACCCCGCTTGCAGGGGAGAATCTTATGGTTTTTCTCAAGATGAAGCCTGGTCCTCTCGAGTTAAAACGGGGAACCCAGGGATTCGCCCCTGTGCACTCGGGATTGGACAGTCTCCGTGCCAGTTGCCAAGCGCCTCTGGGGATTCTTCCTAATCGTCTCGGTGCTCAGTCCTCGAATTTTGTTGAGGCCGGAGGCTGAGCTTTCCTCGACCGTCCTGACCTAGGCCTTGGTGTACCCCTGAGGGCCCCACAGAGTAGACAGGCCTCCTCATCTCTCCTGGACACGGGCACGATACTTGCCTGAAAAGCTGGAGCAGCAGTGTCAGGCTCCCGGTGGAATGGACACAGGGATCTGTGGCTTGCCCTCGAGGTCCATATTGCTGTCACACGTGCAGGTGTTTCGGGCATCGGACCTCAGGGTGACAGTCAAGGCAGTGCAGGGCTTAAAGTTTATCTGCAGAGGACAAGGCATTTGGGGTTCTTGGAGAATGGCGGCCAAACCCCAGATTATCCTCCCAATGTCCCTACTGCGAGCACCTCCCTTTGGATGTGACAGAAGCCTTAGGACACCTTATACAAAGGCACAGTATAACAGAATATCATCTAGAGCTTAGCAGGGGCAAACTGGGCTCCTCTTGATTCGCAGCGGGTCTTCTGGGGTTCCTCTTGGGTGCGACGTTTATGGCTGGGAACTCTGTGTCACAGCAATGGAGTGAAGGAGCACTTTGAGGTCCAAGAGGAAGGGGTGATTTCCCACGAGATGACAGATCAGTTAAGGGCCTCACCCCACTTGCAAAGGAGAAGCTTCTGGTGTTTCTAGAGTTGTGGCGTGGTTTCGAGAGTTACGACGGGGAGTCCAAAGACACCCCCCTGTGGCCTAAAGAGAGGACAGTCTCCGTGCCAGTTGCCAGTCACCTCTGAGGATTCCTCCCCAATCGTCTCAGTGTGCCTGTCCTCGACTTGTGCTGAGGCCAGTGCCTGAGCTTCCCTCGACTGTCCTGACGTAGGTCTTCCCGGTTCTCCTGAGGCTCGATAAAAGGACACAGGCTTCATCTCACGTGGACACGTGCACGGCCATTTGCCTGACCATCTGCAGCAGCAGTGTCAGGCTCCATATCGAGCGGACAGAGTGATCTGTGGCTTGCTCTCAACGTCTAAAGTGCTGTTACACGTGCCAGGGTGTCTTGCGTCGTGCCTCGGGGTGACAGTCAAGGCAATGCGGGTCTGTCAAGTTCACCTGCAGTGGACAAGGCATTTGAGGTTCTTGGTGAATTGTGGTCAAATCCCTAATGCTCCTCTCGACTTATCTGTTGCGAGCACCTCCTGTTTGTATTCGAGCGAAGCTCCAGGGAAACTTTTTCTAAGGGGCAGTAAAGGGGACGATCATCTGGAGCTTAGCAGGGGCAAACAGGGCTCTGTTGAGTCGCGCGGATCGCTTATCCTTCCTCTCGAGTTGATATGGTTAGGGCGGGAAATGCCTGGGTCAGATCAAGGGGCTGAAAGATCCCTTCGAGATCCAAGAGGGAAAGAGTGATTTCACCAGAGATGCCTTATTGGATAAGTGCCTCACCCGGCTTGCAATGGAGAAGCATCTGGTATTTGTCCAGTTGTGGCGGGGTTTCTACAGTTACGATGGTGAGACCATGGACCCGCCCCTGTGGCCTCAGGAGAGGCCAGTCTTATTGCCAGTTGCCATGTGCCTTTCGAGATTCTTCCCCAGTCAAGGCAGAGTCCTCAGTCCTGGTGTGGTGCTGGACCTGGTAACTGAGCTTTCCTCGCCGATACTAACATAAATCATGGGGTTCCCATGGAGCCCCTACAGGAAAGTCAGGCCTCGTCTTCCCTGGAGACCTACACTTACGCTGCCTCCGCAGCTGCAGCAGCTGTGAAAGGCTCCACGTCGAGTGGACACAGGGATCTGTGACTTGACCTCGAAGTACCACCAAGGTCAGTCACACGTGCCAGTGTGTCAGGCTTCGAGCCTCGGGGTGACAGTCAACCCAGTGCAGGGCAGTCAGGTTCACCTGGAGTGAAGGAGGTATTTGGGGGTCTTGGGAGATGGTGGCAAGAACTCTGATGCTGCTCCCGACAGTCCTGGTTCTAGTGTCTCCTATTGGGATGTGAGGGAAATTCTGGGAACCGTTTTCCGACAGAAAAGGAAAGGGACCCTCATCTGGAGCCCAACTGGTATACTAGGGCTCCTTGACCTTTATGGCGGAACCACGCTGTTCCTCTCAAGTGAGGACGGGCATCTCGAGAAACTTCTTGGATCACAGCAGGAAGGTGAACGACAGCTTGGAGGTCCAAGAGAAAAGAAGTTCTTTCCCCCGAGACGCCACAGCAGACGAGGTCTTCACCCCGCTTGCAGGGGAGAATCTTATGGTTTTTCTCAAGATGAAGCGGGGTCCTCTCGAGTTAAAACGGGGAACCCAGGGATTCGCCCCTGTGCACTCGGGATTGGACAGTCTCCGTGCCAGTTGCCAAGCGCCTCTGGGGATTCTTCCCTAATCGTCTCAGTGCTCAGTCCTCGAATTTTTTTGAGGCCGGCGGCTGAGCTTTCCTCAACCATTCAGACCTAGGTCTTGGTGTACCCATGAGGGCCCCACAGAGTAGACTGGCCTCGTCTCGCCTGGACACGGGCATAGATAC
This sequence comes from Nanger granti, assembly GCA_006408635.1. NCBI lineage: Eukaryota > Metazoa > Chordata > Mammalia > Artiodactyla > Bovidae > Nanger > Nanger granti. Next base: position 8,465 of record SJYD01056028.1, on the reverse strand, counting down.
TTGCCTGACCAGCTACAGCAGCAGTGTCAGGCTCCATGTCGAGCTGATAGAGCGATCTATGGCTTGCTCTTGAGGCCCAAAGTGCTATCACACGTGCCAGCGTGTCGTGTGTTGAGCCTCGGGATGACAGTCAAGTCAGTGCGAGGTTGTCAAGTTCATCTGCAGTTGACAAGGCATTTGGGTGTCTTGGTGAATGATGGCCGAACCCCTGATGCTCCTCCCGACTTTTCTCTTGCGAGCACCTCCTCTTGATAATCGAGCGAAATTCCAGGGAACATTTCCCTAAGGGGCAGGTAAGCGGACAATTACCTGGAGCTTATCAGGGGCAAACAGGGCTCTGTGGAGTCGCAGCGGATCCATTGTTGTTCCTCTGGAGATGCGATGGGTAGGGCGGGGAAATTCCTGGGTCACAGCAATGGGGTGAAAGAACCCTTCGAGTTCCAAGAGGGAAAGTGTGATTTCCCCAGAGATGATGCAGTGGATAAGGGCCTCACCCCGCTTGCAAGGGAGAAGCTTCTGCTATTTCTCGAGTTGTGGCTGGGTTTCTCGTGTTACGACGTGGAGCCCATGGACCCGCCCCTGTGGCCTCAGGAGAGACCAGTCTTCTTGCCAGTTGAAATGCATCTTTGGGTATTCCTCAGTCCGAAACCTCAGTCCTCGTCTGGTGCTGAATCTGATACGTGAGTTTACCTTGCCCATGCTTACATAAAACTTGGGGTTCCCATGGAGACCCCACAGGAAAGTCAGGCCTCGTTGTAACTGGAGACATACACTTGTGCTTGCTACTGCAGCTGCAGCAGCTGTGAAAGGCTCCACGTCGAGTGGACACAGGGATCTGTGACTTGACCTCGAAGTACCACCAAGGTCAGTCACACGTGCCAGTGTGTCAGGCTTCGAGCCTCGGGGTGACAGTCAACCCAGTGCAGGGCAGTCAGGTTCACCTGGAGTGAAGGAGGTATTTGGGGGTCTTGGGAGATGGTGGCAAGAACTCTGATGCTGCTCCCGACAGTCCTGGTTCTAGTGTCTCCTATTGGGATGTGAGGGAAATTCTGGGAACCGTTTTCCGACAGAAAAGGAAAGGGACCCTCATCTGGAGCCCAACTGGTATACTAGGGCTCCTTGACCTTTATGGCGGAACCACGCTGTTCCTCTCAAGTGAGGACGGGCATCTCGAGAAACTTCTTGGATCACAGCAGGAAGGTGAACGACAGCTTGGAGGTCCAAGAGAAAAGAAGTTCTTTCCCCCGAGACGCCACAGCAGACGAGGTCTTCACCCCGCTTGCAGGGGAGAATCTTATGGTTTTTCTCAAGATGAAGCGGGGTCCTCTCGAGTTAAAACGGGGAACCCAGGGATTCGCCCCTGTGCACTCGGGATTGGACAGTCTCCGTGCCAGTTGCCAAGCGCCTCTGGGGATTCTTCCCTAATCGTCTCAGTGCTCAGTCCTCGAATTTTTTTGAGGCCGGCGGCTGAGCTTTCCTCAACCATTCAGACCTAGGTCTTGGTGTACCCATGAGGGCCCCACAGAGTAGACTGGCCTCGTCTCGCCTGGACACGGGCATAGATACTTGCCTGACCAGCTACAGCAGCAGTGTCAGGCTCCATGTCGAGCTGATAGAGCGATCTATGGCTTGCTCTTGAGGCCCAAAGTGCTATCACACGTGCCAGCGTGTCGTGTGTTGAGCCTCGGGATGACAGTCAAGTCAGTGCGAGGTTGTCAAGTTCATCTGCAGTTGACAAGGCATTTGGGTGTCTTGGTGAATGATGGCCGAACCCCTGATGCTCCTCCCGACTTTTCTCTTGCGAGCACCTCCTCTTGATAATCGAGCGAAATTCCAGGGAACATTTCCCTAAGGGGCAGGTAAGCGGACAATTACCTGGAGCTTATCAGGGGCAAACAGGGCTCTGTGGAGTCGCAGCGGATCCATTGTTGTTCCTCTGGAGATGCGATGGGTAGGGCGGGGAAATTCCTGGGTCACAGCAATGGGGTGAAAGAACCCTTCGAGTTCCAAGAGGGAAAGTGTGATTTCCCCAGAGATGATGCAGTGGATAAGGGCCTCACCCCGCTTGCAAGGGAGAAGCTTCTGCTATTTCTCGAGTTGTGGCTGGGTTTCTCGTGTTACGACGTGGAGCCCATGGACCCGCCCCTGTGGCCTCAGGAGAGACCAGTCTTCTTGCCAGTTGAAATGCATCTTTGGGTATTCCTCAGTCCGAAACCTCAGTCCTCGTCTGGTGCTGAATCTGATACGTGAGTTTACCTTGCCCATGCTTACATAAAACTTGGGGTTCCCATGGAGACCCCACAGGAAAGTCAGGCCTCGTTGTAACTGGAGACATACACTTGTGCTTGCTACTGCAGCTGCAGCAGCTGTGAAAGGCTCCCCGTAGTGTAGACACTTTGATCTGTGCCTTGACCTCTATGATCCACCCAGCTTTGTCACAAGTGCCAGTGTGTCAGGCTTCGAGCCTCAGGGTGACAGTCGACCCAGTGCAGGGAAGTCAGGTTCATCTGGAATGAACGAGTATTTAGGGGTCTTGAGGAATGATGGTAAGACCAGTGATGCTGCTACCGACAGTCCTGGTTAGAGTGTTTCCTCTTGGGATATGAGGGAAGTGCTGAGAACCCTTTCCCGACAGACCAGGAAAGGGCCCCTCATCTGGAGCTCAGCCGGGATACTGAGACTCCTTTACATTCATGGCGGGGTCCTCTGTGTTCCCCTCGAGTGAAGATTGGCGGCATGGGAAACTTCTTGGGTCACAGCAAGGAGATGAATGACACTTTGGAGATCCAAAAGAGAAGAAGTACTTTCCCCCGAGACGCCACAGCAGACGAGGCCCTTACCCCGTTTGGAGGGGAAAATCTTTTGGTTTTATCTCAAGTTGTGGCGAGATCCTCTCGAGTTATAAAGGGGAACCCAGTTACTCGCCCCTGTGCACTCAGGATTGGACAGTTTCCGTTTCAGTTGCGAAACGCTTATGGGGATTCTTCCCTAATAATCTCGGTGCTCAGTCCTCGACGTTGACTGAGGCCGGAGGCTGAGCTTTCCTCGACCGTCCTAACCTAGGTCTTGGTGTACCCCTGAGAGCCCCACAGAGTAGACAGGCCTCTTCTCGCCTGGACACGGGCACGGCTACTTGCCTGACCAGCTGGAGCAGCAGTGTCAGGCTCCAGGTCGAATGGACACAGGGATCTGTGGCTTGCCCTCGAGGTCCAAATTGCTGCCTAACGTGCAGATGTTTCGGGCATCAAACCTCAAGGTGACAGTCAAGGAAGTGCAGGGCTCAAAAGTTCATCTGCAGAGGGCAAGGCATTTGGGGTTCTTGGAGAATGGCGGCCAAACCCCAGATTATCCTCCCGATGTCCCTACTGTGAGCACCTCCCTTTGGATGCGACAGAAGCCTTAGGTCACCTTATATGGTGACAGTCAAGGCAGTGCAGGGCTCAAAAGTTCATCTGCAGAGGGCAAGGCATTTGGGGTTCTTGGAGAATGGCGGCCAAACCCCAGATTATCCTCCCGATGTCCCTACTGTGAGCACCTCCCTTTGGATGCGACAGAAGCCTTAGGTCACCTTATACAAAGGCGCAGTATAACAGAATATCATCTAGAGCTTATCAGGGGCAAACTGGGCTCCTCTTGATTCGCAGCGGGTCTTCTGGGGTTCCTCTTGGGTGTGACGTTTATGGCTGTGAACTCCTTGTGTCAGAGCAATGGAGTGAAGGAGCCATTTGAGGTCCAAGAGGAAGGGGTGATTTCCCACGAGATGACAGATCAGTTAAGGGCCTCACCCCACTTGCAAAGGAGAAGCTTCTGGTGTTTCTAGAGTTGTGGCGTGGTTTCAAGAATTACGACGGGGAGCCCAGAGACACCCCCCTGTGGCCTAAAGAGAGGACAGTCTCCGTGCCAGTTGCCAGTCACCTCTGAGGATTCCTCCCCAATCGTCTCAGTGTGCCCTGTCCTCGACTTGTGCTGAGGCCAGTGCCTGAACTTCCCTCGACCGTCCTGACCTAGGTCTTGGGTTTTCCGCTGAGGCTCCATCAGAGGAGACAGGCTTCGTCTCACGTGGACACGTGCACGGCCATTTGCCTGACCATCTGCAGCAGCAGTGTCAGGCTCCATATCGAGTGGACAGAGCGATCTGTGGCTTGCTCTCAAGGTCTAAAGTGCTGTCACACGTGCCAGGTTGTCTTGCGTCATGCCTTTGGGTGACAGTCAAGGCAGTGCGGGTCTGTCAAGTTCACCTGCAGTAGACAAGGCTTTTGAGGTTCTTGGTGAATTGTGGCCTTTGAAACGCTAATGCTCCTCTCGACTTATCTGTTGCGAGCACCTCCTGTTTGTATTCGAGCGAAGCTCCAGGGAAACTTCTTCTAAGGGACAGTAAAGGGGACGATCATCTGGAGCTTAGCAGGGGCAAACAGGGCTCTGCTGAGTCGCGCGGATCTCTTATAGTTCCTGTCGAGTTGATATTGGTAGGTTGGGGAAATTCCTGGGTCACAGCAAGGGGGTGTATGATCCCTTCAAGATCCAAGAGGGAAGGAGTGATTTCCCCAGAGATGCCCCAGTGAATAAGTGCCTCACTCCGCTTGCAATGTAGAAGCTTCTGGTATTTCTCGAGTTGCGGTGGGGTTTCTACAGTTACGACAGGGAGATCATGGACCCGCCCCTGTGGCCTCAGGAGAGGCCAGTCTTATTGCCAGTTGTCATGTGCATTTCAGGAATCCTCCCCAGTCACGCAGATTCCTCAGTCATCGTCTGGTGCTGAACCTGGTACCTGAGCTTTCCTCGCCAATGCTGACATAAATCTTCGGGATCCCATGGAGCCCACACTGGAAAATCAGGCCTCGTCTTGACTGGAGATGTACACTTGCACTTGCCTCTGCAACTGCAGCACCTGTGAAAGATTCCCTGTCGAGTGGACACAGGGATCTGTGACTTGACCTCGAGGTACAACCCAGGTCTGTCACACGTACCAGTGTGTCAGGCTTCGAGCCTTGGGGTGACAGTCGATCCAGTGCATGGCAGTCAGGTTCACCTGGAGTGAACCAAGAATTTGGGGGTCTTGGGGAATTGTGCCAAGACCCCTGATGCTGCTCCCAACAGTCTTGGTTCGAGTGTCTCCAGTTGGGATGTGAGGGAAGTGCTGGGAACCCTTTCCCGACACAGCAGGAAAGGGACCCTCATTTGGAGCTCAGCAGGGTTACTGGGGCTCATTTATATTCATGGCGGTACCCTCGGTATGTCCCTTGAGGAATGACAGGTGAAATGAGAAACTTCTTGGGTCACAGCGGAAATTGAACGACACTTGGAGGTCCAAGAGAGAAGAGGTTCTTTCCCCCCAGACGCCCCAGAAGAAGAGGTCCTCACCTCGCTTGCAGGGGAGAATCTTTTGGTTTTTCTTAAGTTGTGGCGGGGTCCTCTCGAGTTACAATGGGGAAACCAGGGACTCGCCCCTGTGTACTTAGGATTAGACAGTCTACGTGCCAGTTCTCCGGCGCCTCTGGGGATTCTTCCCTAATCATCTCGGTGCTCAGTCCTCGACTTTGGCTGAGGCAGGAGCCTGAGCTTTCCTCGACCGTCCTGACCTAGGTCTTGGTGTACCGCTGAGAGCACCACAGAGGAGACAGTCCTCTCTCGCCTGGACACATGCACGGTTGCTTGCCTGACCAGCTGCAGCAGCTGTGTCAGGCTCCATGTCGAGCGGACACAGGGATCTGTGGCTTGCCCTTGAGGACCAAAGTGCTGTCACACGTGCAGGTGTCACGTCGAGCCTCGGGTGACAGTCATGGCAGTGCAGGGCTGACAGGTTCATCTCAGTGGAAAAGGCAATTGGGGGTCTGAGAGGGGCGGCCAAACTCCAGATTCTCATCCCCAGTTCCTACTGGGAGCACCTCCCGTTGGGATTCGACGGAAGCCCCAGGACACCTTATACTAATAAGAAGGAAAAGGAACTATCATCTAGAGCTTAGCAGGGTCAAACTGTGCTGCTTTTGAGATGCAGGTGGTCCACTGTGTTTCCTCTTGGGTGGGACGGTTGTGACCGGGAACTCCTTGTGTCACAGCAAGGGACTGAAGGAGCCCTTCAAAATCCAAGAGGGAAGGGGTGATTTCCCACGAGACGTCGGATCAGATAAGGGTCTCACCCCGCTTGCAAGGGAGAAGATTCTGGTGTTTCTCGAGTTGCACGGGGTTTCTCGAGTTATGACAGAGAGTTCAGGGACGCGCCCCTGTGGCCTCAGGAGAGGACANGAGGGAAGGGGTGATTTCCCACGAGACGCCGGATCAGATAAGGGTCTCACCCCGCTTGCAAGGGAGAAGCTTCTGGTGTTTCTCGAGTTACGGTGGGGTTTCTCGAGTTATGACAGAGAGTTCAGGGACGTGCCCCTGTGGCCTCAGGAGAGGACAGTCTGCGTGCCAGTTTCCAGTCACCTCTGGGGATTCCTCCCCAATCGTCTCTGGGTGCCATGTCCTCAACTTGTGCTGAGTCCAGTGTCTGAGCTTCCCTTGACCGTCCTTACCTAGGTCTTGGGGGCTCCCCTGAGGCTCCCACATAGGAGCCAGGCTTCGTCTCACCTGGACATGTGTACAACTACTTGTCTGACCAGTTACAGCCACAGTGTCAGGCTCCATGTCGAGCGGACAGAGAGATCCATGGCTTGCTCTCGAGGTCCAAAGTGCTGTAGTGTTGCCAGTATTTCCTGTTGGGATATGAGGGGAGTGCTGATAACCCTTTCCCGGTAGAGCAGGAAAGGGACCATTATCTGGTGTTTAGCAGGGGCAAAGGGGGCTCCTCTTTAGTTGCATATGTCGAGCAGACAGAGGGATCCGTGGCTTGCACTCGAGGTCCAAAGTGCTGTAGTGGTGCCAGTATTTCCTGTTGGGAGCGCTGGTAACCTTTTCCCAATAGAGCAGGAAAGGGACCATTATCTGGTGTTTAGCAGGGTCAAAGTGGGCTCCTCTTTAGTGGCAGCCATTCCCTTGGGGTTCCTCTCGAGTTGAGACAGTAGAGGTTGGGAACTCCTTGTGTGACAGCAAGGGGATGTAGGAGCCCTTCGAGGTCTAAGAGGGAAAGGGTGATTTCCCTCGACATGGCGCAGCAGATAAGGGCCTCACCACGCTTGCAACCGAGAAGCTTCTGGTTTTTCTCAAGTTGCAACGGGGTTCTCGAGTTACGATGCGGAGCCCATGTAGCCGCCCTTGTGGCCTCTGGAGAGACCAGTCTCCGTTCCAGTTGGCAGGCGACACTGGGGATACTTCCCCAATCGTCTCAGGGTGCTCATTCCTCGACTTGTGCTGGGGCCGGTGCTTGATCTTTCCTCGACCGTCCTGACCTAGGTCTTGGGGTACCCTGAGGGCCCTACAAAGGACAGAAGCCTCGACTCCCCTGGACACGTGCACGGCTACTTGCCTGAGCAGCTGCAACTACAGTGATAGGCTCCATGTAGAGCGGAAACAGAGATCTGTGGCTTGCCCTTGAGGTAGTGCCCAGGGCTGTCATACGTGCCAGTTTGTTGAAAATCGAGCCTGGGGGTGACAATCAAGGGATTATAGGGCTGTCAGGCCCATCTTAAATGGACTAGGCATGTGTTGGTCTTGGGAATTGTGTCCCAAACCCTGATGCTTCTCCTTAATTTCATGGTGCAAGCAACTCTTATTGGGATGAGAAGGAAGCCACTGGAAACGTTTCCTTAAGAAGCAAAAAAGGGACCATCATCTCGAGCTTAGCAGGGGCAAATGGGGCTCCTCTTGAGTCACAGCGGGTCCCTTGGGGTACCTGTGGTGTTGAGATGGGTGGTGTGGGGAACTTCTTGGGTCACTGCAAGGGCGTGAAAAAGTCCTTCGAATTCCATGAGGGAAGGGGTGATTTCCCCCGAGACGCTACGACGGATAAGGACTTAACCCGGCTTGGAAGGGAGAAGCTTATGGTTTTCCTCGAGTTTTGGCGGGTTTCTCGAGTTACGACTGGGAGCACATCGACCAGCCCCTGTGGCCTCAGGAGAGGCCAGTCTCCGTGCCAGTTGCAATGCGCCTTTGGGAATCCTCCTCAGTCATGCCGGGTCCTCAGTCCTCGTCTGGTGCTGAAGCCAGTACCTGAGCTTTCCTCCCCCAGGCTGACATAAATCTTGGGGTTCCCATGGAGCCCCCACGGGGGATTCATGAATCGTCTCGCCTATAGATGTACACTGCCGCTTGCCTCCGCAGGTGCAGCAGCAGTGTAAGGATCCCCATCGAGTTACACTCGGAACTGAGACTTCACCTCGAGGTATTACCGAAGGCTGTCACACGTTCCAGTGTGTCAGGCATGAGGCCTCGGTGTGACAGTCGACGCAGTGCAGGACAGTCAGGTTCATCTGGAGTGAACAAGGTATTGGGGGTTTTCGGGAATGGTGGGAAGACCCCTGACGCTCCCTCTGACTGTCCTTGTGCGAGTGTCTCCTGTTGGAATGTGACGGGAGCGCTGGGAACCCTTT